>SOZL01000583.1:1060-28612 GCA_009733165.1 Naja naja | reverse complement strand
AAATGTCCTGTTAAGACATCCACAGCAGTGACATCAGTGGTGGTGGGAAACGAGTCCCTAGGCCCACCATCTTCACTATCCTTGTCATCTCAATATGCCTTTGAAATACCCATGTGTTTTACCTTTTCTGTTCCACAAAAACACATGCCAACCCATTTATAAATCATGTCCTTCCAATGTTAATAACCTTTTATTCCTCAGCAATATCCATTCTTTCATCCATATTAAGGCCGTGGCCTGATAGTATATCTACCAATTAGGTAATCCAAATCTTTCTCTGATTCTAGCATCCTGTAACATTTTAACATTAATCCATGCTTTCTTCCCTTGCCATATATAGTTCAACACCATTTTATTATCATCTTCAAAGTTTTTTTCTCTCTAACTTTATCAGAATTGTTTGAAACGGATATAGCATTTTAGGCAATATGTTCAACTTAATTGCTGCAATTCTTCCTGTTAATGAAAGCTGCATATTGCCCCATTTTTCTAACTCTGTCTTTATCTGCTGTTTCAATTTATAACAATTATCTTCTTTAATTGTTCCACATCTCACTGTCAACTGTATTCCTAATATTTAACTTTTGTTACAATCTGAGTATCTATACCCTTTATCAGTTCTTTTTTCTGTTTCTCTGTCATATTTTTCACCAATGCCTTAGTTTTTCCTTGTTTATCTTTAGTCCAGCAATTCCCCAATATTCCTCTATTCTATTTATCAACTTAAGTCCTGTTCCTAGAGGTTCTTCTAATATAGAAACCAAGTCATCTGCAAATGCCTGTAATTTGTAAACCTCCTTTCTTATTTTCATTCTTTTTATCTCTTTATCTTTTCTAACAGCTCTATTTAACACTTCTAAAGTTAATATAAACAACAATGGCGATAAAGGACACCCCTGTCTGGTTCCTTTCTCAAAATGAATTTTCTCCATCAGCTCTCCATTAACCAATACCTTTGCATATTGTTTATAATATATAGTCTTAATCATATTAATAAATCTGTCCCCAAATTCCATTTCCTTCATTTGTGTCAATATAAATGGTCAGTTCATGTTGTCAAAAGCCTTCTGTGCATTTAGAAATATCGATGCCATTTGCTTCTCTGGGTGTGCTTCATAATATTCCAGTGTATTTAAAATTATTCTCATGTTATCTCTTATTTGTCTCTTAGGTTAAAAACAACCATTTTGATCTGGATATATAAATTGGTGTCACTATCTCTTCAATCTTTCATCCATTATTGACGCAAATATTTTGTAGTCTGAGTTCAACAACGATATTGGACTATAATTCTTCACTTGTTGTAAGTCAGTGTCCTCTTTTGGTATAAAAGTAATATATGCTTCCATCCACGAATTAGGTATTTTAGCTTTGGTCAAAATTTCATTTACGATTTCTAATAATATGTCACTTATAGTGTCCTGTAAGGCTTTATACATTTCTGCTGGTAGGCCATCTGGCCCCGGGGCCTTTCTATTATTTTGTCTTTTAATTGCTTCTATTAATTCCATCATGGTAATTTTCCCTTCCAATATCATTTTAGTTTCTTCTGGCACTTTAGGTAGTTCCATTTTCTTTAAATATTCCTCTATCTCTCCTCTCTCTGCTTGTTCTTCTTTATATAGTTCTCTGTAATACTTTTGTATTATTTCTTTTTTATCATCTTCTTTTATCATCATCTTTTATTACCCACGGGGTCTCCTCGGGGTGCGTCTGTGACTCAATGTAAACATGGCGGCGACCGAAGAGAACCTCTGTGTTGACCCCACTCTGTGGAATCTCCTTCTGCTGGAGCCTGACCCCGATCTTTGCACCTTCTGCCACAATTTGAAGACTTGGCTCTTTTTACAATCTGGGCTGTGCTGATTCCCTGGGGTTGGTTCTATCTTAACCATGGGTTTTAATCTTTAATTCGCTTTAACTTGTTTAATATATTTTTAACTAATTTATTTATTGTTGTATTTTTAGCTGTGAGCTGCCCGAGTCCTTTTGGAGAGGGGCATATAAGTTGAATAAATAAATAAATAAATAAATAAATAAATAAATAAATTTCTATGACACAGGTTTCCTTTATCACCCATTAGTTGAGGTTTTCTTTTCTTTCTCTCTTTTTAGTTTATACGCCAACCATCTTCCTGGCTTATTTGCATTTTCAAAGAAGTTCTGTTTAGTATGTTTAATTTTTTGTGCTAGTTCTTCTTTATCTATTATTTCCATTTTATGTTTTATCAAACTTATTTTATTTTGAATTACTTTCCTTCGCAGATTTTTTTGTAGTTCTTCTTCCAGTTTCTTATATTCTTCTTCTAGCACTTTTTCTGCCTGTCTTTTCTTTTTATTTCTCTTTCCAGTATTTTTTTAAATTCATATTTATATCCCGCCCTTCTCCGGAGACTCAGGGCTGCTTACAATTCATACAACTCGGCTCAGCAATAGCCTTCCTTCCATTGTATATGCCTGCTTATTACTAAGCGGCATTTTTACAAAGTCAACTTGTTGCCCCCAACAGTCTTGGGTCCTCAGTTTACCTACCCTGAGAGGATGGAAGGCTGAGTCAACCTTGAGCCTGGTGGGATTTGAGCCTGCAATAGTTACAGGCAGCTGGAACTAAGTGCTAGGCTATTATCAGCCTGCACCACCAAGGCCCCTAATATATGTATATGTTATTGTTAGTCCTCTTATATAAGCTTATATAAGCTTTAGCTTTGTCCCACACATTTTGTAATGAAGTTTCTTCTTTTTTATTTTGTTCAAAGAAAAAATGTAATTCCTTTCTCATAAATTCAATATATTCTTTTTCTCTCAATATTAGATTATTCATTGTCCATCTTGTCCTCTTCTTTTGTCCTTTCCATGTTACCTTAATCAGATTATGATCTGCCCATGTATTTGTTTCAATACTTATGTCTTGTATATTAGCAATTATCTCTGTTGTTGCCCATATCGTATCTATTCTAGACCAAGTTAATTGTCTATTGAAGTAAAATGTATATCGTCTCTTTTCTGAATATCTTTCTCTCCATGCATCCTGAATGGCTACTTCATCTGCCATTTAAAAAAATGCCTTAGGCAGTGTTTTTCTATTCTTTTTGTTTGTGTTTTGTGTTTTATAGTCCTTTTGTACATCTACTATTGCGTTGTAGTCTCCAATAACACAAATGTATTCATATTCCCATTCTGTTTTTTTTAATGTAATTTATCATAAAATTCTTTTTGATTTTCCTTTGGGGCATAAATTGCCACTAGTAGTGTCCATTTATAATTCATCAATATTTCAACTGTTAATATTCTCCCTTCATTATCTTGATATATTAATTTCCTTTTTATAGTATCGTTTGTAGCTATTCCTCTCTTACTTTGTTGTGCCAATGTAGTATATAATCTTCCAATTTTAGGATAGTCTAATATTTTTTCATGTTGCTTTTTAATATGCACTTCTTGCAAATAAATTATATTCAGTTTTAGTTTCTCTAATTTATTGAATATTCTTTTCCTTTTAATTGCTGAATTTAATCCATTTATATTGATCATCATAAACTTAATTTCTTTTCCATAGTATTATTTATGATATGCGCTGGTCATTCTTGTCACTCTCCTTTTTCTCCTCTCTTGGTCTCTCTTCTTCCCTGGTTGTTCTCACTTCCAGTTCTTTTTCTTCTTCTCTTTATTGTCTCTCCTCCCTTTCTGCAGCTTCTTCTCTCAGTTTTATTTCTTCTATCTCTCTTCTCATTTTTCCTCCATATTCTCTAAAATATTGATCATAAAATAGCCCTGCTTTTTCAATTGCATCTAGTCTATGTCTTCGCTCTCGCCATGTCACCATTATTCCCTCTGGTGTCAGCCATCTAAAGTTAATTTCTCTTTTTATCAAACATTTTGTCAGAAACTGACAGTCTCTTCTCTAATCTCTTATAGTTTTTGGTTGTTTGTTTCAACACTGTTGTGTCTTTTCCTTTTTATTTTAATGGTTCATCTTTCACTGCCTTTTGTACCTCTGTTCTTACAGCCTTCTTTGTGGATCTAATATGTAGTTCTCTTGGTAGCTTATTTCTCATTCCATATCTAGTCTGAACTCTGAAGATTTCATCCATGTCATTTTCTCTTTGGTTTCTTCCCTGGCTGCTGCAAGTAAGTCTGCCATTATGTCTGCCAGATTTTCATCTTTTTCTTCTACAATGTTTTGGAATCTTAGATAATAGTCAGCCTTGTCCATCTCTAACATAATAATTTTCTTTTCCTTAGTTTGGTCAGATCCTGATAGTCTAAAGTCCATTTCTCCTACTCTTTGTTCTATTATAGATGTTTTCCCTTCCATTTCCCCCATTTGTTCTTCATTCTTTATCATCATTGGTTGAATATTCTCTATTTTCACTTCTACATTGTCTACTTTCCCTTCCATCTTCCCTACTTTTTCATCCATCTTCCCAATTTTGTCATCCATCTTTGCCTTTTGGTCTTGCATTGTTTGGAGTATTGCTTTAATTTCTGCTTGCATTATCACCACCTTTTCTTGTTGAACAAACAAATCAAGAGTACTCTGACCTCTAGGACTGGAGGTCATAGAAGCTGAAGCTGAAGATGGTGCAGATGTCACTGTTTTTCTCATCTTGGAATATTTAACTAATTATCTCTTATCAATCTGTAATCCACAAGATCTTTCCCCAAACAAAAAGAATTTTCTTCAGGTTCTTCTATACCTTAATCTGTTATGTTGTAACCCAATGAGAAGGTAGAGGAAAGAAAAAGAACATCACCAAAAGAGCTCAGTGAAAATGAGGGAGCCCCAGAAACAGGGGTGAAACAAGCATAAAAAGAAAATAAAGTTAAGTCCAAAAATTAATTCCACCAATAATATTAAAAAGGGGGAGAAAAAGTAATACAATCCAATTTAAGGAAGAATGCCAATATCCATTGAAGAGGCGGGCGGTGGGAGGAAAAGGAAAAGGAAAAAAAGATGAAAAAAGAAAAAGGAAATTTAAAAAGATTAAAAAATAAAAAATATGGAATGGGAAAGAAAATATGAAATGGAAAAAGAGAAAAAAAGGGAAAAAAATCTTTAATAATATCCACTAGGAAGGAAGGAATCCAACTGTAAATCCTTTACGTCACCACCTCTCAATGTACAGTCTTGCTATGTCTTCTTACTTTCTTCCACATTGCAATTTGCCACTCTGTCCAAACAGCTTAGATGGGGTGGGGGATGGGGGTGGGGAATAGAATGAAAAAATAAGCAGTTCAGCGAAAGGAGTTCTGGTTTCTATTTCTTTGTGTCTTCTTTGTTTCTTTTAGTGTCCAAGGATTACACTGTTTCCAGTGTAAGTTCTCAGTGCAATCCACTATTCCAGTAGATAATTGTATCTTTGTTTGGTCTTCTCTCCTCAAGGTCATTCTAATCCATCCCCTTAATTTTCAATTCCCCCCCCCAGTAGGTGGCACTGTTGCACTGCTTTAACTTTAAGCTTTAGAATTGTCTGAGTCTTTTAACAGTAAAAAAAAAAGTAAATGTAACAGAGAAAAGGGAAAAGTAACAGTTCAAAAGTAAAATAGCCCAATTTCTTTTCTTGGTCACCTTAATTCATTAGGTTCAGTTAATCCAGTCCAGTTTCAAAGATAATTATAAAGAGTTCTTATTCTTTGTTCATTAATTAATGGCTTCCTCTTTCTATTTCACACCGGAAACAGCTTTCCCTGTCTTTCTTTTCTTCCAGGGGTGGGATTTAATACCACCCACCCTTTAGTTCTGGCTTTCTCTTCACTCCTTTCAGGGGGCTCTTTCTTTGTTATTAAAAAATTTTCTTTTTGATAAATTGTGAGTGATGATTATGAAAGGATGACACAAAGGATTTGTAACCAACTGACACACTGTATGTATATATGGAAGATGGTTTTTTATGTTTTGTATGTCCTGTTTGTATGTTTGTATCAAAAATAAAAAACTTTTTTTATAAAAAAAAGTTTAAAAGTTCTCACCTAATTCGATCGCTCTTTCCTTCTTTCCACTGGAGACTGCCACAGCTTTGTAGCAGCTCAGTGACTGCTTTCCTTTCAAGTTGGCTAGAGAGGCTATCTCTCGATCTGACAGGGATATTGCAGTATCCCTGGGATCAGCAGAGTGTCCTCTCCTCGATCATCATCTCTCCAAGACAATTTAGGTCCAAAGGACCACCGGCTTTCAAGATATTGAGGTCCACCCTAGAAGCCTCTAAAGATTCTTGTTGTCTTGGCCACGCCAGTTCCACCCATCAAAACATACTGCTTAAGGTGACTTTTCCTTCACCAAATAATTCATATTACCAAACAGGCTCTAATGGGCAAAAGTGTTTCTGAAACTACTAATAACTGAGAGTCAAGGAAATAAATCCAACAGAAATCTTCTCTTAAGGCTGGGAGGAAAACAGTACTTATAATGACAAGTTTTAAGAATCAGGAAGAAGAAGCAACTCATTATTTAGTGAATTGATCTGTTTATGAACAAAACTATTTTAGCTAGCAAGATTCCCCAAAGATAATCTGAGCTGATGCACAATGATTTATTTGTGCCATCCTAGATACTCCAGTTAATCAATGCTATTTAAACCTGGTATTCAGCAGATATTGCTCATGCCCATTGTTAGCTCAGTATGGTGCAAAATAGAGTATTCAGTATTTGTTCAGCATAAAAAAAGAGGTACAATGTATCATTACAATGATACCCCCTTCTCTGTTCCTAATTAAAGCACAAAATTATTTTGTCCTTGCAATGTTGTTAATATTTTATGTGCAGTCTCTGTAGAAAAAATGTGAATAAAGAATGGAGGGAGAATCTTATTGAAGTAATTTATTTGTACAGACTAGAATTAAACACAAAGGCAATGGCAGTTGCTACTCAAAGGATACTATAATTGAATTATTGCCTTTTTAAGTGATTAAAGACAGTGACTATATTGGAGTTATCTCCAGAAGATCTTACTGTAGAAAGAAAAAAAGAAAAAACTGCATTGGTTACATCATGGGTATGAATTATTGTTTCTATTGTGTCTAGTAAAAGGAGACAAGCAAAAGGAACAAGAGAAGAAGAAGCTTTAAAAATGAATTATAAAACTTATGTTGGCCAAGAATTTACAGTTCATCAATTTTAGCAGTTTATGGTCCTCACTTCAGATACATTGGCTGCTTTCATGCAATATTCTCAACATAGTTATTACATTTTCCACCAACTAAGCAACTGAATTTGATTCATATCCTCTTCCAACCCATGAAACACTAAACAAAGGTTAATACTAACCAAGCATATTGTGCAATTGCTGCTGCTAAGACTTTGGATCACTTAATTATACACGTCATGTGAACATTATCCCTGTCACTAAGTCAAGCTATCATAGAATCATACTATGTATTTTATCAACAATTTATAAACCACCTCCTTGAGTAAGATAGTCTGAGCAATGAATAAGCTTTGGGACAGCAGAATAAAAACATGAATATACATGCATAAGGAATTAATATAATTATATATTTGAAGAAATATAAACACTGCTTTAAACATGCTATTTAAACAATATATTTAAATACAATACCTCAGTGCCCAACTTTAATATCAATTATTTGCAAATGGAAACCAAATCCATCGAAACTCTGTTGTCTCCTCCAAATATTTAATAATGAAATCATCAAAGATCTGCCACCAGTTTTCATGAAACAAGGTTTCTTTGGTTATATGTCTATACGGGACTTAAATTACACAATCCCAAACCTGGACTTTCTTTGTTTTTTCCTTGAAAGATTTTGCTTCTCATCCAAAAAGTTTCTTCAGTTCTGACATCAGAGATGCTTTTGAAAAGCAACTTCAGGACAAACATGGCCTGAATGATTGAGAATTTCCATAGTAATACTGACCAAATGTTTTTCTACCTGCTATATGTCTTTTCACACTAATTTGAATATTTTGAACATAATTCTCCATCTTGAAAAACTATTTCAGCTATGAGGGTTCTGAGCTACAAATATTCTCCTTTATATTTCAACTATGTCTCTGTAATTTAAATATCTGTAAGTCCTTCCATTTGGTAAACTATTTATTTGAAAGATGTGTTAAAGGCATATCAATTTAATGTAATTTTTAAATATACCATATTCAGTAATAAAGAGGAAAGTTTCTGGGGATATTGAAGAGCACTTTCTTTCTTTCTTTTTATCATTATTTGAAGTAGTCCATAATTAAGCCCTGATATTGAGAATATGGCTCAAAGGTTCCAAAGTGGAGCCTTACTTTAAATTAAAATCTTAATGAGACTGTAAATTTGAAATGAGACAGTTGAAATTGTTAAAACTATATTCAATTAAGCTAGAAAAGTGCAATGTCTGTCATCATGTCATAAAAAGATGTGTTTTCCTCTCAGATTTGTTGTAAGGAAGCCCAGCCTATATTGCTGCAGATGGAAGCTGTTTTCAATCAGTTACAAGGAGCAATCCAATTACTAGATGGTTTAGTGCAGTAACTGACTCCAGCCTAATTTAATTTCTTTGGGTCTCTAAAGATCAATTGATCTGATTTGCTTCCCTCCCTAAAGGCTAGTTAGGGGGAAAAAGCAGACTTAAATATCTGGAAATTAAATATGAAACTTTGTCCCACATTCACACTATTTAGGTCAACCCATAGTCTCAGTCTGATGAATAAGAGTTCTGCAGGAAACAAGCTAATGTCCCCCCAAAATGATAATATAAAAGGGTGTTTGCCTTAGGAAACCTATTCATAAAATGGGTTTTATTTTTTATTATAAAGGCAACTTAAACATCTACTTTTCAAGGTGAAGATCCGCTAATAAGCCTTGCCAAGTCATATAAATGAAATTGATGATATTGCTTGTTTCAAAAAATAGAATTTGAGACCCTATTAACTCTGCAAGTTGTCCTCAAGGTCCATCATTCAAGGAATGTACTGAAGTTGTAATCCATTGCTTTTACTGCATATAATGTATGCAAAGAAAAGATATTACCTACTGTGTCCTATTTGTTAGTTTTATGGATTGTTTTTCAGTAAAATCTAAGCTGAATTTTAGGGAGATTGAAGTATTAAATAATCAATACCTGAGTGTTTTGAAGCCAATAGCATTTTTTATTTGTAGCTTTAGCTTATATAAACCATTTGACATTTTCAGTGAAAAGTTAACTTTATAAGATTTCTTCCTTTTACGTATCTACTGTACATGTATTAGTGGCAAGCAGTATTTCAAATTCTGTGACTTAGTCTTGGACTGCAAATAAATAAATTAAATAAACTATGTTATATTTATTTCAAAGTAGTTACTGGGAATTTATTTAGTTGTAGTCTGCATTTTAAAAAAATCTTATGCTACTGCTGCCTCTAAAATTATATACTCATTGAAAATTTTGGAAAAATTAGCAGAGGCTTCAAAGCTAGTAGTTTATCTTCATTAGAAGTTGAAGGAGGTAGATGAAATCAGTTCTATTTATGTAGTTACTGAAATAAAGATTTTGGCTATTCTATTTCTGTAAAGCAGTGACAAGTGTTTGAAAGAATCTGAAACTACTATCTGCTAATCCAAAAATGTGGTTAATAAAAATATTATATATTAAATATATTATAAATTTTAAAGAATGCTCATATACAATTCTGTGATACCTTGGGATGTAACTGAGAACATTATCTTATAAGATTAGAGTTTGTCATGTTTTATTCTAAAATCTATACAATAAAAAGGACAACAACTCTGCTTAGCTAATTTTGGAATCAATTAAGACATCAAAAATTATGAACTTTGAATGTGCAGAAAGATTCAACAATATTTTTTAAAAAGTTTATCTAAACACATTCAAAGCTGCTATATGAATTCACCCCTTTTATTCTTAAAGAAAGCTACTGTATTCTCTTCAAAACAGTTTCTGGAAGTTCAATAGCTTAGTATTTTGGGATAAGTGCTATGCATATAAAGCATCTTCCAATGCCTCTAATTTGTTACCCAAAAAAGTTTTACATGAGTACAACACATGAGTGAAAGCCTCTTCCAGCTCTTGAAGTGGCTAGAAAACATAAAATAAGAAACTGATTTGTTGACTTCTTACTTCAGTCAGGAAAACTGTTTTCTCAATCACACCAAACACTTTGTTGAATCAAAGCCAAGCAATTTTACATAGTACCACAAATTGGCAGTCATGTCACCTGAAATATGTTGATTAGGTTGCCCTCACTTGTCCTTTATTCACACACAGAGATACACTGATTACATTAAAAATAGTTAAGATGCATCAGTGAACATATTCTTATTGCTTTGATATAACCATGGAGGACCCCATTACAGAGAACACATACTGTCTTAGAAGCAATTTTCTATTACAACTTATTAATCACATGCATAATGTGTCACTTCTGTGAAAAATTTTCCTGACAAAACTTGGAAGGTTTATATTTACAACCAAGGCCATAAATGATACATGGGGACAATTTAGAATTCCCTTTAGAATCTATCCATATATACAACAGATCCTCATTACCTCTCAATATCTGTGAGTCTGGAAGAATCCCTGAATCCTTTAGCAAAAGGGTTGCTGTCAATTTTCAGCTTGGTTATCTAAAAACAGAAAGAGATGAGAAGGTCTTACAGCATATAGCAATGTTACTTAAACAAACCCATCTCTGGTTGAATTGTGGCATATTTCATCACAGAAACTGGTTAACGAACTATTCATGCTGGAATTATAAGGTAACTTGCTCATTTCATTCATCATCTTGTAACTAGAATAGTTGCTAATTAGAGATACAATTTATTCTTATTTAATCTTACATAGAGTTAACCCCTTGAAATAATTAAGATTATCCATCCTGATTAAAGCAATCTATATTTCAGTGAGTCTATTTCTAAACCATTCAGGAAGATAGTACAAACTGCTTTGTTCTTTAAGCCTTTGGAAAATAGCAGGTTGTTGCCAAGGATGTTGATTAGAAGTGGATTATTTTCTGCTGAAGTGAACAAATATTAGAGATGCATTCTAAATATAAGGAAATGTCGGGGCTGTGCATAGTTTGACAATTAATTGAAATATGTCTCTGCTATTATTAAAACTCAATACAATTCCTAAAACACTGTGCTGTTTGTGCACATGTTTGAAATATTTTCCTTTAAATTATTTTTAGCATTATGAAAAGTATTTTAGCAAAATGTTTCATGTGCTTCCACTATCCAAATCACTTTTACTCAAAGCAAACATAAAAGGCAGCCTTTGTTTAGGAAAAACTTTCAAGCTATTTTACAGAAACCTAAAAGTTTCATAAATTTAGCTCTCCCCAAATTTTAGCAAGGAATTGTGAAAAAGCTTAGTATATTTTTGCACCACTATAATCAGTGTAATATAACTGAAACTCAGAACAGTTATTCACTGCCAAAATGTTCCAGAAAACAGGTCAGGTTAATTGATCTGACCAACTGTTCTCTTCCATGTAGAGAATGTCAACAAAATGATGAGATTTATTAAACTAAAACAGAATATAATTATCTGGAATATAATGTACTTTAAGTCCACTATAACAGAGAAGTAATTTCTCAGCTCCTTGGGGATAAAGAGGTAATTTTCCAAACATAGTATCTGGCCATATAAATGCAAATAGTTGGCCATATTGTGTGTTCAAAAAACCATACAGAGATAGGGATAATATGAAAAATGACGTTGCATTATCAGTAGTTAGTTATTCATTATTTGACAACTGCTATACAAATTAAAATAAAAGAGATGATAAATAAGCTATTTCTGAATATAAATTCCTATTCACTTACTGGGGAAAATTAACAGTTTTATCATATAATAAAATTTAATTTGCTTTTAGGAAAGGAAACAGTTTGGTTAATGCTGTTAGATAATAGATCACTGGCAGGAATAGTCAACACCCAAGGAGACAAGCTCAGGATCCAAAAAGATCTTGACAAACTTGAACAATGGGCCCTATCCAACAAAATGAATTTCAATGTGGAGAAAAGCAAATTTTTACATTTAGGCAGGAAAAATCAAAGGTATAAATACAGAGTAGGTGAGATCTGGCTCAAAAACAGTTACTGTGAGGGACCTTGGAGTCCTAGTGGATGATCACTTGAAGATGAACCATCAGTGTGTAACCACTGCCAAAAAAAATAATACAATCGTGGGTTGTATAAACAGAGGCATAGAAATAAAATCACATTTAATTTAATTTAATTTAATTGGTTTTATATACCGCCCTTCTCCCCAAAGGGACTCAGGGCGTTTACAGGCAATTAAAAACATACAATACAGATATTAAAATAAAATTAAACTCAATTAATTAAGCCCCACCCACATCAAATTTTAAAAATTTAGGACATTAGTTAAAAATGGTAAATCCAATCCCAAAAAATCTAATCAAAAAATTTAAAATTTAAAATATCTCATAGGGATAGATCGGCTTGCTTAAACAGCCATGTCTTAAGGGCGCGGCGAAAGGCTCCGAGGTCGGGGACAGTCCGGATCTCTACCGGTAGCTCATTCTAGAGGGCAGGGGCAGCCACAGAGAAGGCCCTCCCCTGCCAGCCAGCATTGTTTGGCTGACAGCACCCTGAGGAGGCCAACCCTGTGGGCCCACACTGGTCGGTGGGAGGATGTCATTGGCAGTAGGTGGTCTCGCAAATACCCTGGGCCTAAGCCATGGAGCTTTAAAGATCATAACCATCACCTTGAATCGCACCCGGAAGACCACCGGTAGCCACTGCAAGCCGCACAGGAGAGGTGTTACATGGGCATGATGGGGCCTCCCATAAATAACCCGCACAGCCACATTTTGCACCAGTTGGAGCCTCCGGGTGCTCTTCAAGGGGAGCCCCATGTAGAGAGCATTACAGTAGTCCAACCGGGAGGTGACAAGGGCATGAGTGACCGTGCATAGGGCATCCCGGTCTAGAAAGGGGCGCAACTGGTAAATCAGGCGGACCTGATAAAAAGCTCCCCTGGTGACAGCCGAAAGATGGTCCTCTAAAGATAGCCATACATCCAGGAGGACACCCAAGTTGCGGGCCTTCTCTGATGGGGTCAAGATCTAACCCCCAATCATCAATGATAGAACAACTTGACCAAACCGGGATGCCGGAAATCACAGCCACTCAGTCTTGGAAGGGTTGAGTCTGAGCCTGTTCATCCCCATCCAGATCCGAACAGCCTCCAGGCACTGGGACATCACATCAAGGGCATCATTGGGGTGGTTCGGGGTGGAGATGTATGATTGGGTATCATCAGCATACTGATGATACTGCACCCCGAAACCACGGATGATCTCACCCAGCGGCTTCATATAAATGTTGAACAGGAGAGGCGAGCGAACCGACCTCTGAGGCACCCCACAAGTGAGTGGCCTCGGCATGAAGTACTACTACCACTTTATAAAACCCTAGTAAGACGACACGTGGAATACTGCAACCAGTTTTGGTCATCATGCTACTTTTTGTTGAGATGTTGAGACTTTGGAAAAAGTTCAGAGAAGAGTAGCTAAGATGATCAAAGGCCTAGAGACTAAAACATACAAAGAACGACTGCAGGATTTGGGTTTGGCTAGTTTAAAGAAAATAATAATTAGGGGTGACATGATAGCAGTATTCCAGTATTTGAGGGACTCCCACAAAGAAGAGGGGATCAAGTTATTGTCCAAAGCACCAGAGGGCCAGAAACAATGGTTGGAAACTAATCAAAGAGAGAAGCAAACTGGAATTAAGGAGAAACTTCCTAACAGTGAGGACAATTAACCAGTGGAACAGTTTTCTTTCAGAAATCGTGAGTACTTCATCACTGGATGTTTTTAAGTAGAGTCTAGCCAGTCACTTATCTAAAATGGTATAGGTTCTCCTGCTTGAGCAGAGAGCTGGACTAGAAGACCTCTAGGGTGTCTTTCCAGCTCATTCTATTCTATAATATACATATATTTTTATGAAGTCACACTTAAAAGAAAAAGGGAAAAACAGTTCCTATATAAATGAAGAAAGCATTTCCAAGAAAGCTTGTCAAAATGAAAGTTGACCTACAATTCAACTCTCTTATGGTGGCTTGATTGTTTCAACAAATGTCTGACCTTTAAATCTTAAATGCAAGATAGTTTGTTGAAAGTGTAATGTATTTATCTCTTATCTAATAACCTGAAGAAATGTAATCATCCTCTTTATAACCAGCACTAAAAGAAATGGTAAAAAATAAGCAAGTTTCCATCTTCATTAGACATAGTTACTATGACAGAACCAATCTCCAGTAGTTTCAGAGAAGTTCCACTGGGAAATTCAACAATATTTATGTTATGTGCTTCAGAATCAACACTTCTCAAAACTGTTACATCAATATACAACTGTTATATCAATATACAACTGTTATATATATATACAGCTATATATATGCAGGTCTTGGCATGTTCGGGTCTTTTCCCGTGTAAGATTGAGAGTATCTTGGTGACGTTTCAATGAGGTCCCACTCACCATCTTCAGGCTGGTACTTTCGGCTTCGTGTTTGTGCGAGCAAAGTGTGATCGGAGCTGCCGTGTTTCTATAAATACTGGTGGGGAGGTGTGGTGTGCTGGCTCTCTTGTAAGCGGGCTGGTTGGCTGTGTTGTTACTTCTTGATTGGTTGATGGAGTTGATGTTTGCAGATTGGTTGGCTTTTTCGTAAGAACCTGTGTGGCTGAAGTACTGGCTGTGTGTCTATCAGCCTTCTGTGTTGTAACGACCTGGGTAATGGGCTGTATGATGACCTTCTGAGTTCTATTGTTGTGACATCCTGGGTCTTGTGCTGTAATCTCCTGGGTCGTTGGCTGTGTTGTAACATCCTGAAGTTTTGTGGTGTAACCTCCTGAGTTCTGTGATGTAATATCCTGAGCGGATGGCTGTGATGTAATGTTCCAGGCTTTGGTTTGGCTCTGAGTTTGAGGTCTGGCTATGTGTTCATAGCGTGTGTTAATTCTTAGTTTGGGGTCAGGGGGTGTAGCAGCTGGTGATGCAGCCGTGGTCTGGTTTCTGGATGGTGGTTGTCTTTTGTCTATGGGATCGGTTTGGGTTTGAGTCTGGTGAGGGAGATTGGTGGTGGCATCATGTGTTGTTTTGGGCCCGGTGTTGGTTTTTGTGGCTGGGACCTGTTTGTTGATTAGGGCTAGTTTCCAGATATCTGGTAGGTGGAAGGTATTGTCCCATTTATTCATGTTATGGGGGTGTTTCTCTATTTTGATGGCTTCCCTAATTATTCTCTTGTTGAAGTGTGCAGTATTGGAGATTAATTTGGTTTCCTCAAAATCAATTTCATGTCCTGTGGCTTTAAGGTGCTGGAAAAGGGAGGAAGTTTTTTTCTTCTTTTCTGACTGCGTTCTTGTGTTCTGTGATGCGTGCATTTATTCTCCAGTTGGTTTGTCCAATGTATGTGGCTGGGCAAATTTTGCATGGTATTTCATAAACTCCTGGGTTTTCTAGCTGGATCTTGTCCTTGGGGTTTCTTAAGATGTTGGCTATTTTTTGGTCAGCACCGAAGGCTGTCCTGATATTGTGTTTGTGAAGAATTTTGCTGATTTTAAATTCTCCACAAACACAATATCAGGACAGCCTTCAAGCTGACCAAAAATAGCCAACATCTTAAGAAACCCCAAAGACAAGATCCAGCTAGAAAACCAAGGAGTTTATGAAATACCATGCACAATTTGTCCAGCCACATACATTGGACAAACCAACTGGAGAATAAATGCACGCATCACAGAACACAAGAACGCAGTCAGAAAAGAAGAAAAAAACTTCCTCCCTTTTCCAGCACCTTAAAGCCACAGGACATGAAATTGATTTTGAGGGATCCAAGCTTATCTCCAACACTGAACACTTCAACAAGAGAATAATTAGGGAAGCCATCAAAATAGAGAAACACCCCCATAACATGAATAAATGGGATGATACTTCCCGCCTACCAGATATCTGGAAACTAGCCCTAATCAACAAACAAGTCCCAGCCACGAAAACCAACACCGGACCCAAAATAACACATGATGCCACCACCAATCTCCCTCACCAGACTCAAACCCAAGCCCACTCCACAGATGAAAGGCAACCACCATCCAGAACCAGACCATGGCTGCAACACCAGCTGCTACACCCCACTCTGACCCCCAAACTAAGCAAACTGACACACGCTATAAACACATAGCCAGACCTCAAACTCGAAGCCAAACCAAGGCCCAGAATGTCACATCACAGCCTTCCACCCAGGATACTACATCACGGAACTCAGGAGATTACAACACAAAACCTCAGGAGGTTGCAACACAGACAACAACCCAGGAGATTACAGCACAAGACCCAGGATGTGACAACAATAAAACTCAGAAGGTCATCACACAGCCCGCTACCCAGGTAGCTACAACACAAAAGGCTGAAGGACACACAGCCACTACCTCAGCCACACAGGCTCTTACGAAAAAGCCAACCAATCAGCAAACATCAACTCCATCAACCAATCAAGAAGCAACAACACAGCCAACAACACAGCCATCCAATCAGCAAACATCAATTCCATCAACCAATCAAGAAGCGACAACACAGCCAACAACACAGCCAACTAACCCACTTACAACAGAGCCAGCACACCACACTTCCCCTCCAGTATTTATAGAGAGAAGGCAGCTCAGATCACGCTTTGCTGGCAGAAGCACAAAGCCGAAGACACCAGCCTGAAGATGGCGAGTGGGATCTCGTCAAAAGGTCGCCAAGATAATCTCAATCTTACACAGGATAAGACCCGAATACACCAAGACCTACATACCTTTACCCGTGAAAATCTACGAAAACAAAAACACACACACACACACACACACACATTATATATATACATATATATATATATATGAGTGTGTGTGTGTGTATGTATGTGTATGTGTATATGTATATACTTTTGTGTGTGTGTATAAAATTTGAATATTGGAATATTTTACATAATATTCATTAAAATATATATTTAACCTAGTCCACCAAGATAATCTAGGTGTGGAAACTTATTTTAAAAAAGAAAAAGAAACTGGATTCATTTACACTGCCCAGAGTCATCTTCAGTGAAATGAATAGCCATATAAATTTGAGTAGACAGACAGGAAGGCAGCCAGGCAGGCACGCAGGCAGGCAGGCAGGCAGGCTGGCTGGCTGGCTGGCTGGCTGGCTGACTGACTGACTGACTGGCTGACTTCAGGACTGAATTAGACTCCAAAATGCTATCAATAGTAGTATGCAAATGTTCAGGACTATCTTTCTCATTCTCCCACTTTTCAGGCATATTAATATTATAATTTCCAGAATTTCAAGCCATAGCATGACCAGTAAACTTCTAGGTCTTATACTCCTATCACATCGAAAGGACACCAGTTTGTCAAAAAGTTCAATTCTAAATTTTCATTAGGAAAGGATAGCGTAAATCAGGAAAAACATTTTTTTCAGTATTTAATACATTATCATTGTGGGTTTCCTAGTAGGAAGAACAAATGGATTTTACTGTTTCTTTTTTTCTGGTATTAAAAAGATATGACTGGCTATGGATATCTAAACTGGAGGCAAAAGCATTATATTTTGCTTTGCCTCAAATATGAAAACTTATCTAAATATTAACCTAGTTAGATACCTGAACTTAAACACTTGCATAATGGTGTAGCCTTGTAAC
This sequence comes from Naja naja, assembly GCA_009733165.1. Lineage (NCBI taxonomy): Eukaryota > Metazoa > Chordata > Lepidosauria > Squamata > Elapidae > Naja > Naja naja. The sequence goes on along the minus strand of SOZL01000583.1, from coordinate 10,960 downwards.
ATAAGACAGAGCATAAAATGCACATTTACTCAAGAGTAACAACTATGGTCTCAAGCAGAGCCTGCTCGCAGTTAAATATGGGACAACTTACTCCTGAGTATATATGCATAATGAAGCCTTATTTGTATATCCATCAGGAGGGAGTTCCAGTGCCTCTCATCCTTGCATTTCCCAGGCTGCTGAGATTTTGAGTGAAGTGACAGTTGAAGAAACGTGGTTTTCCATCTGCCCTGAGTTAGACTAAAGTGGTGCTTCCTATTATTTAGGAAGTACCTTTATTTAAAATCTGCTATTTTTCTTTAACACTTGTTTTTTTAAGAAACAATCGCTTAGGCATCATCTTAGAAAAGGCACCTTTAATCTCTAACATTTATACTTAGGCTACAAAACCCAAATAGTTGAAATAATATATCTGTATCATGGAAACCTGGATGAACCTCTTCATCTAAGTCTATGAGCTATTTTGATTGTTTGCATCTTACAATATTCACACACAGTATTCCCAAATCTTGTTTCTCCATTTGGACATCTGATTTCCTTTCCGTAAGAATGTAGGCATTTCACTCAGATCTGCCAAATTTGATAGGCATTCCTTCTCATCTATTAATGAAAATATTAATGATTGCCAGATCCAGAATATCAAAGGGCTCCAGAACAGCTACCCAATTCCTCTAAGGTCTCACTAATGCTATTTATGTGAACCAGTAACCCAAGCTTTAGTCTGGAGTAATACAGGATACCATTTCCCCCTTCATCTGTATTGTGCATGCTTCCTCTCTTTGTAATAAAAAAGCTCAGACTTGTCTATGTTAAGAAGGTGTTGGAAAAGTCTGCCTCTCAAGCAGTGGTCTTGTGATTCTCTAAAAACATTTTCCCAAGTACACCCCGGATCAGAAAAGAGTTATTCTGAAGTAGCTTAGGATGTATGTCAGAAAACTATTTTGAGAATTTGCAAATTAGAAGGGAGGGGGAGAAAAACATCCTTGATTCCAAATCTGCTTCTGGAATGTTCCAGTTAAATTAGCTCAAAAGAAGACATTCACTATATCTATTGATAAAATACTTCCTGAGCCATTTTAAAAAATTGTTTGAAATATTAAAGAAGACAAAATAATTCTAAATAGATTTTGAAAAATGGTATTTATCAAAATGGAGAATTCAGCAATTCTACAACCTCCAATCTAGTGAAAGCCCACAGATTTAATTTTATTGAAGAATTCATTTATCATTATATCTCAGGCCATCTCCCTTTCAGTTTCACAACAATCTCTATGGCATTGATAGATTAGATCAGGGGTGTCAAACTCGATTTCATTGAGGGCTGCATCAGGATTGTGTTTGACCTCAGGGGGCTGGTGTGGGCGTGGCCAGAGTGGTCATGGTCAGCATGACATCATTTGTGTTGGGGAGCACCTGTGGTGGCCCAAGCACTCTGCCAGTGAAAATGGGCTCCTGAGCTCTGTTTTCAGCTGCAATGGCCTTCTGCAACCCTCTGCCAATGAAAATGGAGTTTGGGGGGCCACATGTGACACTCACAAGCTCTGTTTTTGGCTGCGATGGCCTCCTGCAATCCTCTGCCAGCAAAAACTGAACTCATGAGGGCTGGTCCTTTGCTATTTCCAGGGAGACCCTGCAGGCCAGATTTAAGCACCCTGCAGGCTGGGTCCTTGAGTTTGACACCCCTGGGTTAGATGGATAGCATTTGTGCTGGTTTAGAAAAAACTACAGTCAATGCAAATACATAGTGTAAGGTAGTTTTGAAAGTGAATTGATTTTTCTTGCTGCAATGCACCTTTTTGAAGCCAGAGTAAAACTGATGATTTCTTTTTTGCAGTGCCTTAATTTTGCTGAGTTTCTGGGTGGTCTATTTTTCCATTGGAAAGTATTTTTGACTCATGAACTCAAGTCAGAAAAACACAGTTCAACTGCTGCAGCTTCATAGTAAACTATGCAAATTTAGCAGATGGATAGATCAGATTGAACATATGGAAGGAATGCTTCAATATTCTCAATGACTTCTAATCAGCTTCATTATGCTACTTAGCGAGGGGGAAATGAAACAACTACAGTGTCAGATCCATGTATCTGCCATTCTTCAATGGAAGAAGAAGGGGGGAGGGAAGTTGGTAAAAGAAATCCTTTTTTGATGTAACTTGAATATATTAAATCTTATACTGAATTTGTATAACCTACACTTGATATACAACTGAGAGACTGGAACCAGATGCCCCGGAAACCTATCATCTCTGGAAGAGACAGCAAAAGAGAAGGGACCATAAAAATTCCAGCCGGGAGATGTTTCCTGAGAAACCCTTCAGAAGATCGTTCTCAGAAGAGAGGAGGGGGAATTAACACGTTGATTCTTTGTTTTACAAAACACACATCAAGATAAGGGGAGGGGTCCTAAACTCCCTTATCTATCACTGCATGCCTGGGAGACGTTAGACGCTGCTTTTGAATCCATACTTGAATTGTCTCATCTCAATAAAGGATTCCTTTTGAAAGACCTGGATTTCAGAAGTTCATTCTTGTTGATTGAAATGGGAAAAGTTCAGTAGCCTGACATAAAACAGCATCTGGCATAGAGGTCAGCCCGGAGAGGAGTTTTTAAAAAAAAAAAAACTCACTCTACCGAGGGGACCTTGCAAAAGGGGAAAAATGTCTGAATACAGCAAGGAGCAAGGGGAAGCTGAATGCTGGGGAAAAACATCGACAGTTACCCAGCTGGACACTGACTTGGTGTATCCCATTGAAGATAGCCAAGCTGCCTGCAAAACCTCCACAAAGCCTCGGTGGTCTATAGGCATAGGAAAGAGAGATAGCTGGGATGGAAGAACCAAGGGAGTAACCCTCACCTGGGGTAATTGTAAACCTGGGTGGAAATTGGAACTGGAGGCCCTATCAGATCAGGAAGAATGGGTCGAGGAACCACCAGCTGATGACCAACTGAAATGGTACATAAATCACCTCATGAGGGAAGCCCTGGAGGGCCTCAATGTGAGGGATGCACCAGGATGCCAACGTAGGAGAATGAGGGAACCAGAAATTGAGAGAACCTGAGCCACCACCCCGGATCCATCTGAGAACGATCAGGCACTGGGACAAGCTGAAGAACCAGCAGCCATACTCGACCCCTGACTGCCCCAAGACAGGGGATTAACCCTGGCCAACCCAGAGACATACAACTGCAGAGGAAGATCCTGCCCCTGGGGGTAAAATTCAATGGGGACCCCCAGAAACTGGGATTTTTCCTGGTGCAAGTCCTCACCTACATGCAAGAATACAGGCAGAATTTCCCAACCCAGGGGTCCCAAGTATGGGTCATCACCCTGGCCCTAGAAGGGGCAGTGGCCAGATGGATGGTGATGCTCCACAATGTAAATGCCCCAGAACAGAGGGACCTCGATCGGTTCATGATGGCCCTACCCACTGCTTCGAAGACCACCACACCAACAGAAAAGCCCACAACTGCATCAGAGTCATAAAACAAGGCCGCCATCTGGTAGCTGAATACACCAAGGAATTTCATGACCTGGCCAGCCGAGTCGACTGGCCAGAAGATATCCTAGTCTGTTGGTTCAAAGATGGACTTAATGATGATCTGTACACTGCCTGCTGGGCTCGTGGGGCCCAAACCTCTTGTATGAATGGTACCTGATGGCAGAGGAGGTGGAGATAGACATGACTCGTAACCAGTACTGCAGTGGCAAGCTTTGGAAAAGATCCACCCCAGGGAAAATGGGAACTTTTCAAACCCTAAACCACCATGACTCCAAGAACATCTAGCTGTTTTAAGTGTGGAAAGGAGGGACACCGCACAGCAGAATGCTGTTTGAAAACCCCTGCCAGAAAGCCAGACCATTCATTGGGGGGAAACCAGGAACATCCAGCCCTCGAGGAAAGGAGACTGGCCTGAGAAGCTGAGAAGCTGTGGGATTCCAATCCCCCCCAACCCAGAGAATGAATCCCCAATGCTCCGAGGAGACCTGAGCCAGTCCAAAAGCGATCCGGAAGACAACCCACTGGTAAGCGACCCAATTGAACCATTCACTCTACCTCTAAGACTGTTCATCCCTAATGAGAGAAGGGGAGGGAAGTTGTAATGCTACTGGATTCAGAGTGAACCCAATGCCTGATCAACCCCTCCCTAGCAGAGAAATTGGGAATCCAACTAATAAGATTGGAAAATCCCATCGCTTTTTGCCAATTAGATGGAACAATAGTGGGGGGGGGGAGCCAGAGAATCAGACATGACCGGACAATCAGCTGAACCCATTAACATCCCCAATGAGCACCAGGATTTAGCCCAAGCATTTAACGAGGAGGCTTCAGATGAACTCCCACCCCATTGCTCCACAGACTGCACTATCGAGATCCTACCAGGGGCTAAACTTCCAAAACTGCAAATGTACTGCATGTCTCCCAGAGAACTAAAAGAACTCAGAGCATTTATCGATAAAAATCTAAAAAGGGGCTTCATCGAACCCACCCACCCAAAAATAGCTGCCCCAGTATTATTCTGCGAAAAGAAAGATGGCTCCTTGCCTCTGTGTGTGAATTACAAAAAAATAAATGCAATTAGCATGGAGAATATGTATCCACTCCCCCTCATGAAGGACATGTTAGCCCACCTCTCTAAAGGGAATTTTTTTTCAAAGTTAGACCTATGAGACCTACATCAGAATAAAGGAGGGGGATGAGTGGAAGATGGCTTTTAACACCCCACTGGGATGCTACCAATTTAAAGTGCTCCCCTTTGGATTACAAGGTGTACCGGCCATGTTCATGCAATTAATTAATGAGACCCTCCATGAATTTTTATATAAAGGGGTTCTTGTTTATCTTGATGATATTTTAATCTACACAGAAATGGAAGAAGAGCATATTAAGTTACTCCGGGCAGTTCTCACAAAACTCTTAAATGCCAAACTATATGCAAAACTCTCTAAATGCGAATTCCACAAAGAAAAAATTGACTACTTGGGATATAGCATATCCCACGAGGGAATAGAGATGGATCCACAAAAAGTAAAAGCTGTTATCGATTGGGAACCACCTCATACTCGCAAACCACTGAAAAGCTTCTTGGGGTTTGTGAACTTTTATCGCCAGTTCATTCCAGCTTTTGCAAATATCACCCTCCCCATCATGAACTTGTTAAAAATGAAGGGGGGCGGGGAGAAACCCAAACTAAGGCAACCCCTTTTCTGGACAATGGAATTCCAAGCGGCATTCAAAAAAACTCAAACGTCTGTTCTCAGCAGAACCAATCCTAAAACACCCGGACCCCAAACAACCTTTTGTAATCCAAGCAGACACTACTGATGTAGCAGTTGGAGCAGTCCTACTCCAAAAAAATGTAAGTGGACAGCTACAACCATGTGCCTATACCTCCAAGAAACTGATGGACACTGAGCAAAGATGGGCCATATGGGAGAAAGAGGCATATGCTGTAAGATGGGCACTCCTCACATGGAGACATTTCCTAGAAGGAAATCAAATTCCCTTTGAAATATGGACTGATCATAAAAATCTAGAAGCCCTGAGAAGTCCACAGAAACTCTCAGAAAAATAAGCAAGGTGGGCTCAATATTTTAAACAGTTTAATTTCACTCTCAAGTATCTTCCAGGGAGGAAGAATTTCTTAGCAGATGCCCTGTCCAGAAAACCCCAATACAACAGCAAAAAGATTGAGGTTATAAAACCAATGATCCAACCGACCCAACTTGCAGCCAAAGTAGTCACCCAGGCACAAGGAAAGAAAAACTCTCTAACTGACAATGCAATGACTCCTATATTTAAGGAGGCACTACTTAAGGACGACTGGCTCCAGGCTAACAAAAACACTTGCTTACTCAAAGATGGACTAGCCTGGGTGGAAAACAAACTTTATGTCCCTGCCAGCCAGCCACAGGATGGACCTCATGAAATGCTGCCATAACTCAAAGATAGTGGGACACTTTGGTTTTGTCAAAACCCTACACCTCATCAAAAGACAATTTTGGTGGCCATCTCTCAAAAGGGATATCGAAAACTATGTTGCAAGGTGCCCCATCTGTGCTGCTGTGAAAAGACGACAAGGAAAAGCTCCTGGGCTTTTACAGACAGTGGCAGACCCTTCTGCACCCTGGAAAGCGATCTCTATGGACTTCATAGTGGAGCTCCCTGAAAGTGCAGGAAATACTGTCATTTGGGTTGTAACTGACCTTTTTTCAAAACAGGTTCACTTTGTTCCATGCCAAAAGATCCCAATAGCCAAGGCCTTGGCAAAGATATTTCTAATACACATTTATTGCCTTCATGGAGCTCCCCAACACATTATCTCAGATAGGGGTGTATAATTCACATCCACATTTTGGTGGGTGTTTTTAAACCTATTAGGCACTACCCAGGGGTTGTCATTGTCAAATCACCCCCAGACAAACGGTGGTTCTGAATGCGTGAACAGCATATTAGAACAATATTTAAGATGCTTTATTAATTACCAACAGGACAATTGGACTGACCTCCTTCCTTTTGCAGAGGTAGTATATAACAACTCTGTCCACAGCAGCACTGGGTTCACTCCATTTCAAGTAGCCACAGGCCAGGAATTCAACCTCGTGCCAGAACTACCCACCACGGAACCTGAAATTTCCTCCCTTAAGGAGTGGATTAATAAATTGCAAGCCACTTGGCCAGGGGTCAGACTAGCTTTACAGAAGGCTAGAGCAGTGTTTAAAGCTCAGGTGGACAAAAAACGCTGCAACCCTAAACCTTTCAAGGTTGGGGACCATGTATCCACAAAATTCTTAAAATCATTGCAACCCTTTAAGAAACTGGGACCAAAATTCATTGGGCCATTTTCCATCTTCAGAATTATTAACCCTGTTATGGTAGAGCTTCTACTTCCCAAAACACTTAGGCAGATTCATCCAGTATTTCACTGAAGCCTGCTCAAACCGGAGATCACTTCAAACCTCAGACCCCCTCCTTCCCACACCTCCAACTCCCATCATGATACATAGGGAACAACATTTTGAAATTAAAGATATCCTTGTTTCGCACACTCATTGTGGATCCACACAATATTTAGTAGGTTGGAAACACCTTCCTCCCTCAGAAAATGAGTGGGTGGCCAAACCATGTAACAGCCAAACGAATTGATGGACTCTGAGGGTTTCAGGCAGCACTTGTATGATTCCACCTTACCCACAGCTCAGCCAAGATCTTAGTGGATGCTGGGGGTTTCAGGCAGCACTGTTGTTCTCACTTCCCCTAACCCATTGCCGATCTCAAGTAGCTACCTGGTTTTCGTGGAGCTCCGAGATGAAGGACAGAAGGAGGGGCCTGAGCAGTTGGAGATCCAGCTGGTCTGAATCCGACTGAGCCCAGTTAAGAGCCTATACTAGGACTTATCTGGTGATGGGGAGTGTGAAGTGCTTACTTCTCCGCTCTCATTGCATTCGCAGATGATTGTCTGGCCACCTTGTTTAGGGTCACCCATTCCCTCCTGCATCAGGGGGTGAGGGAGGACCCTTTGCAGGGAAGGGCCGAGGAGTTTAGTCACCATCTGCTGGATAAGATTGCTCAGATTTGGGCCAGCTTGGACTCCGACTGGCAGGAGCTGGATGAAGGAATAACGATGAGTCTGGTCGATACCATCTGGGATGAGTTTGAGCCTGTGTCCTTAGATGAAGTGGACAGGATCATGCGGAGGCTGAGTACCACCACGTGTTTACTGGACCCGTGTCCCTCCTGGCTGGTTTATGCCACCCGGGAGGTTACACGTGGCTGGCTCCAGGTAGTGGTCAACAGTTCATTGAGGGAGGGATCCTTTCCTGCCACCTTGAAGGAGGCAGTGGTGAGGCCCCTCCTGAAGAAGCCTGCCTTGCACCCAGCCATTTTGAATAATTTTCGTCCTGTCTCCAACCTTTGCTTTGTTGCAAAGATTGTTGAGAGAGTGGTGGCCTGGCAGCTTCTGGGGTTCCTGGAGGAAGCCGATTACCTAGATCTGTACCAATCAGGCTTCCAATCCGGGTACAGCACAGAGATGGCATCGGTCATGCTGGTGGATGATCTCTAGAGGGCTCGGGACAGGGGATTTTCCTCTGTCCTAGTCCTATTAGATCTCTCTGCAGCTTTTGATACCATCGACCATGGTATCTTATTGCGACGCCTCAGGGGGTTGTGGGTGGGAGGAATCATTTTACAGTGGTTCTCCTCCTACCTCTCAGGTTGTTCGCAATCGGTGTTGGCAGGGGGGCAGAGGTCGAGCCCAAGGCCCCTAGTTGTGGGGTGCCCCAGGGGTCAGTCCTCTCGCCCCTCCTGTTCAACATCTTTATGAAGCTGCTGGGTGAGATCATCCATGGTTTTGGAGTGAGGTATCATAATATGCTGATGATACCCAGCTTTTATCTCCATTTCTGACATCAGTGATGCCCTCACCATGGGCATCACTGATTTTAATTTTAGGGGGTTTTAATGTTAATTCGGCTTAGTTTGTTTAATACGGTTTTTAGGTAATTTATTGTTGTATTTCCTTTTAATCTGAGCCAGCCTGAGTCCTTTGGGAGAGGGGCGTGCATATGTCCGAATAAATAAATAAATAAATAAATGATGTCCCATTGTCTGGATGCAGTGTGGATCTGGATGGGGAGGAACAGACTCCAACTCAGCCCGGTCAAGACCGAATGGCTGTGCATACCAGCATCTTGGATGATCCAGGATATTCCATCATTGGCCATGGGGGGAGAGGTGTTGCCCCCCGTGGATAGGGTTCACAACTTGGGTGTCCTCCTGGATACACAGCTCAGTTTGGAGGATCAGGTGGGAGCTATGACCAGGGGGGCATTTGCCCAGGTTCGCCTGGTGCACCAGTTGTGCCCCTATCTGGACTGAGATGCCTTACGGACAGTTACTCATGCACTCATTACTTTCTGAATTGACTACTGCAATGCTGTTTACATGGGATTGCCCTTGTGGACCATTTGGAGGCTTCAGCTGGTGCAGAATGTGGCCGCGCAGATTGTGATGGGAGTATCCCGATACTCCCATATTACACCCCTCCCAAGCTGCATTGGCTGCTGGTTACCCTCCAGGTGAGATTCAAGGTGTTGGTGTTAATATACAAAGTTCTACATGGCTTGGGGCTGGGGTACTTGCGGGAACATCTCCTGCCAGCGTCGACTTCCCATCACCCTGTACGCTCCCACAGGCAGGGCCTCCTTGGGGTGCCATCGGCCAGACAGTGTCGGCTGTTGACACCCAGGGGTAGGGCCTTCTCAGTGGGAGCACGCACCCTGTGGAATCAGCTGCCCTTGGGGCTCCGGTTAGCCCCGGACCTCCATTCCTTCTGCCATGACCTGAAGACATGGCAGTTTCAGCAGGCCGGCCTGGACTGAAGTGAAGGGGGGTGGGTTTTTTTTAATTGCGGGAACATGCTTCGACAACCCGCCAAGACTGAGTGGTTGTACATACCAGCATCTCGGCCCAGTCAGGAATATCCATCTTTGGCCATAGGGAGAGGTGTTGCCCCTGTGGAGGGGCACGAATCTGGGGGTCCTCCTGGATGCACGGTTCGCTTGGAGGAGCAGGTGGGGCCTGTTGCCAGGGGCTTTGCCCAGCTCCGCCTTGTGCGCCAGCTTCACCCATTTCTGGACCCGAGATGCCCCGCGACAGTCACTCACACCCTTGTTACCTCTGGGACTCGACTACTGCAACGCCTATTTAGACTGCTCCTTGCATACCATCTGGAGACTGCAGCTGGTGCAGAATGCGGTGGCTGGTGGTGATGGGAGTCTCCTGATTCTCCCATATTACCCCCTCCTGCATGGCCTGCATTGCTGGTTGCACCGATGAGATTCAAGGTTTTGGTTTTAACATACAAAGTCCTTCACCACACGGGTCCTCAATATTTAA
>SOZL01000582.1:0-13060 GCA_009733165.1 Naja naja | reverse complement strand
AAGCCCCCTGGCCACAGCTCCCACTTGCTCCTCCAGATTGAGCTGTGCATCGGACAGATGTAAGGAAGATAGTGTTAGTTGAAAGATAAATGGATTTCTCATTTACAAATGTGGAATGCATGCATCTTTAAACTGACTGGGCATAGCCTGTCCTTATGCTAGTATAATATAAGAATGGATGGGGAAAGATGATACATAGAGTGATTTATAGCAGTGTATAAATCAGTAAATAGTGACAATAGGCTACTTTGCAAAACATAATAGGAATCAGGGTGGAATGACTTCAAAGGTAGTTCCTACTAGGTTAGAAACCGTAAGAGATTCCTGGATTCCTAGTTTTCTGTATTAAGATTCTCTCTTCCCTCTTCTTCAGTGTTCCTTCTATTCCAATTACCCTTGGAACTATTGTTCTATGAAAGCACATATTAAAGTTAAACTTTTTGTTGGACCTTCAGACACAAGGAACAAAATATTGATATTAATTTATAGCAAAGAATTTCAATTTATTTAAAGTCAAATTAATGGCACTCTTAGTAATGCTATACTAGTAGTAGATTTCCAGCCCTGAGAATTTTCCAGAACAAGTTTTTTTAAAAAAAGAATAGACCAAAATGAGTTCCCATTGATTGGACTGTCTTTGTCATTAGCAGGAAATGTTCCATGTGATATGGATATGACTAGGGCTGGTAATCTAGTCTACCTTCTATTTTACTAAAAAGCTTTAAGTGACTAAAGCCATGATGTACAATAGAAGATAATATTTATGGGCCCATAAATATTGACTACAATGTATGGAGGACTACAATTTAATCCTAAATGGTACAGACAGTAAATTAATGATTTAAATGAAGAAAAGGAAAAATGGTTATGTGATGTGCCTGTGAAATTAAAAGAAAGATGAAGGAAGTAATAAATTAAATGAAGGTGTTATGCTCTTGTGGGGTGGAGTTGAATGCAAGTGGGCAAATGAATGTATAATTTGAATTATGAATGAAAGGGCTAAAATGTATATTAGAAATGTGATGATTGTGGACACACATGAAAGTAGAAATTCATAGGCTAGTGACAGTTGCTTGCTATGCTCCAGTGAATAGTGCTAATGAAAGAACCAGGGGGGAATCTGGGGTAATATTGTACAACATTTTTAATAATATGATCAAGAGGAAACAATTATTAAGTTACATGACATGAATGGATGGATGAAAATGAAATGAGAAAGTGCAGAAAAGCATTGATTCATCTAGAGACCCAAGAATGAATAAAAATAGCATTGTTTGATAAGAATCTGCTTAGGAAATATCTCTTTCTTCTGAATACCTGATTTGAACATGTAAATCTGACAAAAATGGGATGCAAATCTTAGCTGATTTCATTGTTGAGATGAGAATGAGAATTCATAAAGGATAAAAGATTCTGAATAGTTCTAGGCAGATCATTATGTTTCAGTGTCAAAAGTAGATCTATACAAGGAATATACAAGGAACAATAAAAATAAAAAATAAAACATGTATGAAAGATAAAGTTCTGTGTGAAATATTTAACTCTCAGCAGAAATAGGTTTGAAGATGGCCATAAGGAAAAATGACGGAAGCTCTTTGAAGCTGAAAAATGAATTATGACATAAATTGCTATCTATTTATGTGGAACATAAATAGGAAAGATTAATTGGTGGAATAAAGAAATTAAATAAACTGTGGATGAGGAAAAATGCATATAATAGAATTGTGCAAAAGTTAGGATGAGATGAATATAGAATAGATTAATAAAGAGTGAAAAAGATACTTCCAATGTACATGGTCTAAGATAGTAAGGAATGGTTAAGATTAAAAGAGGCAGAGAAATCCAGATGGATTTTTTTAGTGGAATTAGGTGAAGATGACTAAATGTTGAGCCTTCAACAGAGTACACAGAATTAAGAACAGAGATGATAAATTGAAACTGAATGAGAGGAGTCTGAAAGAATTATTCTATAATTTTATATGGGAATAGCAGTGAAGTGACAGTGGAACTGAAAAGAGTGCTTTGAATGTTTGTGTTCAAGAAAAGAGTGACAAAAGACAGTAATAAATGCTTTGAGAACACTGGAAAATTATAAAATTGAAAATATGGATGAAATATCTGGAGAAATGTTGATGTGTGAATATGACTTGCTTATGAAGTAGCTAGAATTAGGTGAAATGTCTATATGATGGAACTTAAGAATTTGAGTGTTTGGCAAATAATTTAACACTGAGTTGAGAATAGATAAGATATGTGATTGATTGATGTGATTGCTTAATGTGTTTATAAATATGTATAAGGAATGTTTGTGGTAAAGTTAGAGGTATGTTGGCTGGGAACATAAATGCATGGGCCCCTTTGTATGCAGATACTACTGGGTTGTTGGTGAGAAAACTTGCAGTGAATGTAAGATTTTAATTTAATTTATTTTTTTTTAAAATTCATATTTATATGCCGCCCTTCTCCGGAGACTCAGGGCGGCTTACAATTTTGGGGATACAACCCAATGCACTCAGCAATAGCCTTCATTCCATTGTATATGCCTGCTTATTACTAAGCGGCATTTTTACAAAGTCAGCTTATTGCCCCCAACAATCTTGGGTCCTCAATTTACCTACCCCGAGAGGATGGAAGGCTGAGTCAACCTTGAGCCTGGTGGGATTTGAGCCTGCAGTAATTGCAGGCAGCTGGAATTAAGTGCTAGGCATTTAACAGCCTGCACCACCAAGATAGGTTATATATGCAGTGAGAAATATATGCAAGTCTGAAAATTAATGCACTGGAGATCTAGGATAATTGTATTTGACAGGGCAGGCTGAATAAGTTATTAAAAGTTATATGTAAAAGTGATAAATTTAGAGAGAATAAATGTATTTACACATCTTGATCAAATGTTTACTAAGGATGGTAAATGGATGAAGACATTTTAAAATGCTGGTAGAAAGGTAATGTATATATTAGGCTATGGTGAGGAATGAATGTTAAAATAAATGAAAAATGGATGTCTATAAATAAAAAGAGGCTCTGCCTACTTTGGGAGGTGGAAGTAGGAGTTGGGCATGTCAAGTTCATTATAAAAGCTAGCTGAATGGAGTGGGAATGGAGTACATAAGAAGGGTGTGTGATAAAACAAACAAACAAAAAGATTTGGTCAGTAATGAATAGGTGCTAAAATGATGTGTGTTGAATAAAAAAAAAGAGCAATGGGAACCATGACAGAAAAACTCTCTTCCTGGGCCTGATCTGATTACATTCCCTAGGAGACAGGACCTGGAATATACATTTCCTGCTGGACTTAATGATAAGAATGGACATATATTGGGAAGAGGTGATTCCTCAAATAACCTGTGAGGGTTTTTTTTAAGCTGACAATTTAAAAACAAAGTAGAAGATTCCACCATTTCATTATTTTGGAGGGTTAGAGCCATCAGCAACTTATGTATAAGACAGAATTCCTAATCACTCGGCTATTTTAACTCTAATAATAAAAGAAAGATCTAGAATGGAATGGAATAGGATAGGATAGGATAGAACAGAACAGAACAAAACAGAACAGAACAGAACAGAACAGAACAGAACAGAACAGAACAGAATAGAATAGAATAGAATAGAATAGAATAAGTGTGATTGAACACACAAGGTATTTGTGTCTGGTGCATAAGCTCTTCGTGTACATACAAACAATCAAGGCTGACTTCCAAGAACATGCATTACAAACATATAACACATATTAAACACATCTAAAAGTATTTATGATCAACAAGACCTGCCCATAGGAAAGAGTAATGGACAGTTTCTTTCTAGAACAGAAAGGTGGGGCATCATAGTACCAGGAGATTGTCCAATAGGAGGACATGGTTGTCTGCAATTTGGACTAAATACCTTGCAAGTTGTTATAAATGTTCTCAACCTGTATAGGGCTTTCTGAAGATGGTTTAGAATTAAGCTTCCATGAACATAGGACATAAATAGCCTAAATAGAAACAGAAGATATACTCTCAGTTTGAAATGTAGAAAAAGGATGTTGTATTTGAAATCACCACGCCCAAGTGTCCATGCATATGTAAGCACATGTCTCATTTAATTTGGAAGACATTTGGGAAGGTTTAGGTTTAGGTTTATTTGATTACAAGCCTCTCCCGAGGGACTCAGGGCGGCGTACATATAAAACAAAGAATACAAAAGTTAAAAACAAATTTAAAAAATATTAAATCAATGCCAAATAACCTTTTGAATTAAAACCCCGATCCCCTGTCAGTCCAGGCCAGATTATAAGAATAACCATGTTTTGAGGTTGTGGCGGAAGGAGCGAGATCATGGGCTAGGCAACTCAAGGGGTAGTTGATTCCAGAGGGTGGGCGCCCCACAGAGAAGGCCCTACTCCTAGGGGCTGCCAGCCTACACTGCTTAGCTGCCTACACTGAGCGGTATCCCCAGGAGGCCCCGTCTGTGAGAGCACTGGGCGATTGGTATTTGTCAACGGAAGGAGACGTTCTTGCAAGTACCCTACCCAAGCCATATAGGGCTTTGTAAGTTGTTACCAAAACCTTGAATCTCACATGGAGAGCAACCGGCAACCAATGCAAGTCGTGCAGGAGGGTGTAATATGGGAGAATCGGGCACTCCCATCATTACCCAGCGGCTGCATTTTGCACTAGCTGAAGTCTCCAGATGACATGCAAGGGTAGCCCCATATAGAGAGCATTGCAGTAGGGGATAACCTATTAATTCAGGTGTAGTAGAAAAAATGAAATAAGATCAGACAGCAAGGGCCCATAACACCACCTTGCTGAAATAGGAATGGAAGTTCAAGTTCAAGTTCAAGACATAAAAGAAATAGAATTGGATCATATGCAGGTTCATCTTTGATGTAAAGATAGTTTGGCTTCAACTCTGTTTGCCTTCCAGAAGCTTCTTAAAATCAAGCTGTTCTGGGCAGTGTCTCTGGGTTGATACCAGATACCTTTTGGAGTTTAGGCATGTTGATTTTATAATTTTTTTTATTGTTAACTGTAGTTTTTAGTTATGTTCCTAGCTGCAGATCATATTTATTTATTTTATTTATATTTGAACTTGTATGCCGCCCCATCTCCAAGACTCGGCTCACAGCTAAAAACACAGAACAATAAATATTTAAAAAGACATTAAACTGACAAGCCCAAATATGAACATAACAATACAATAAAATATATTAAAACCCATCCCTCCCAAGGAGGGTCACAGCCCGGTTTGGTCAAACAACCAAGTTTTAATTAGGGCGGAAGGTACGGAGATCAGGGGCCAGACGGAGCTCCAGAGGCAGTTGATTCCAGAGGTCGGGGCCGCAACAGAGAAGGCTCGTCGTCGGGAAGTACCAACCGGCATTGGACCGCCGATGGCACCCCGAGGAGTCCTGCCTATGAGCCGACAGGGCGGCCGGAGCTATTGGAAGAAGACGCCCTCAGATATTGGGGACCCATGCCGTAGGACTTTGAATGTTAAAACTAAAACCTTGAATCTCACCCGGCGCTAATCGGCAACCAATGCAGGCCACGCGGAGGGGGTAACATGGGAGAACCGGTAACTCCCATCACCACCGCGCGCATTCTGCACCAACTGCAATCCGGATGGTATGCAAGGGCAGTCCTAGATAGAGAGCGTTGCAGTAGTCGAAGTCTCGAGGTGACAAGGGCATGAGTAACCGCGTAGGGCGCCTCGATCCAGAAAAGGGCTGTTGTCGAACAAGACGGAGCTGGGCAAAGGCCCCTGGCGACGCCCCACCTGCTCCTCCAACCGAGCCGCACATCCAGGAGGACCCCAGATTCCGTGCCCTATCCACAGGGGTAACACCTCCCCCTATGGCCAAGGATAAACAATCCTGGCTGGGCCGAGACGCCGACACGCAAAGCCACTCAGTCTTGGCCGGGTTGAGTCGGAGCATGTTCCTACTCATCCAGGTCCGCACCGCATCCAAGCACCGGACATCAGGGAGAGGGCATCGCTGATCTGGCCAGGGGTGGAAAAGTACAGCTGAGTGTCATCAGCGCATTGATGGAATTTCACCCCAAAGCCACGGATGATCTCACCCAGCGTTTCATGTAGATATTAAATAAGAGAGAAAGGACCGACTTCGGGACTCCACAAGAGAGAGCCTCGGGTCACCCAACCCCTCCCACTAACACCGATTGCACGCCCGAGAGGTAGGAGGAGAACCACTGAAGAACAGTGCCCCCACTCCCAACCCCGAGGCGCGCAAAGGATACCATGGTCGATGGTATCGAAAGCCGAGAGGTTCAATAGGACCAGGACAGAGGAAAACCCCTGTCCCGGCCCTCCAAAGATCATCCATCAGCCACCAATGCCGTCTCCGTGCTGTAACCGGTCGGAAGCCCGATTGTGCGGATCCAGGTAGTCCGCTTCATCCAGGAAAAGCGGAACCTGCTGAGCCACCATCTCAACAACCTTCGCCAAAAAGCAAGGTTGGAGACCGGACGAAGTTGTCTAACACGGTCGGGTCCAAGGCAGGCTTCTTCAGGAGGGGCTCACCACCGCCTCCTTCAAGGCGGAGGGAAAGACACCTCCTCAATGAAGCGTTGACAACTGCCCGAGCCAACCGCAGGTGGCCTCCCTGGCGGCATAAGTCAGCCAGGAGGGACACGGGTCCAACAAACATGTGGTGGAACTCAGTCGCCGCATAATCCTGTCCACTTCATCCTCGGAACAGGATCAAACTCATCCCAGATAACCATGGCCAGACTACCCACAACTCGCTCCTCCGACCACTGCAAATCAGAGGACAACCCGCCCCGAATGCGGCATCTTATCCGCCAGATGTTGACCAAACTCCTCAGCCCTGCCCGCAGTGGGTCCGCCCCCTCAAGCCGAAGGAGGGACGGGTAACCCAAACAGGCGGCTGGGCGGTTATCTGCGGGCTATGAGAGTGGAGAGATAAGACCTTCGCGCTCCCATAGCTACCAGGTAAGTCCTAATGTAGGCTCTTAGCTGGGCACGATCGATTGAGAACGGGTAGACCTCCACCTGCTCTCTAAACCCCTGACGACGTTTCATCTCCGGAGCTCCTCAGTATACCAGGGAGCAAACCGATCCACGACGTAAGGGGACGATGGGGACAACCCTGTCGAGGGCCTCGACGCAGCCCGCAGGCCACTGCCAGATCCTCGCAGAGTCGTGAGCAAGGGAAGAGGGAAAGAACCCCAGTTCTGCCTGGAACCTTTCAGGGTCCATCAGGCCTGGGGCGGAACCACCTAAGTGGCTCCTCCTCCCAGCAGTGGGGGCGGCCTGTTGGAAGACCAGCCAGGAGATAGTGATCAGACCATGGAACGGGCAAGGCTGTCAAAGTAGCCTGCCCTCTGTCACTCCGCCACCGCCAGAGACAAAAACTAGGTCAGAGTATTCCCCTCGTGAGTCGGGACCTTGAATCAACTGGGTCAGGCCCATAGCCTCCATAGAAGCCATGAACTCCTGGGCCAAACCCGATGCCCCCAGGGAAGGCAGATTAAAGTCCCCAGAACCATAAGATCCGGGAGCTCCACTGCCACCCCAGAGAGGAGGTCGAGAAGCCCAGGTAGGGCGCTGCCACACAGCTGGGGAAAGGTATGTAAGCAGCAGGCCCACCTGACCACTAGGCCCCCACCTCACAAGGAGGGTCTCACTCCCACCTATCTCTGCAACAGTGACCTCCCTTGGAAACAAGGTCTCCCTAATAACCACGGCCACCCCACCACCCCTACCCTGAACCCGTGGTGGTGCAAAACCCGAAACCTGGAGGGCATAAATCAACCAGAGGGACACCTCCCTCCGGCCCAACCAGGTCTCGTGATACAAGCCAGGTCCGCAGCCTCCTCCTCAATGATCTCACGGAGGAGGGAAGATTTATTAGCCACGGACCTGGCATTAAAATACACCAACCTAAGGCCAGGGATCCCATTCCGATGCTCCCAGGGAGGAGGCCACAGGGTCGGAGCGGCCACCCACAAAGATGGCGGTGCGTGCTCCCAACACATGATATGGCCCTGTGCCTCACGCCCTCTGCCAATTCCAACCACCCTGGGATCGCCCCCACCTCACACCCAAGCCCCGCCACCCCCCGCCCTCCCCCTACCGTGCCCGGCTGAAGAAAGACCCCCCCCCTCCCTAACCCCTTAAGACGCCCAATTAGAAATTTTAAAACCTCCCTTCCGAGATAAACAAAATTTAAAACCCTTGGCCATGCTATGCCCCTCTCGGGAATAATAAACCCGTCATCGAGGAGGGCTTTGACAAAACAGGACATCTCAGGGACAGGGGAACACCCTGAGCCGCAGCTCAAGAGAAGAGTAGATATATCCCATAGTGGTTATTGCTAGGAGCAGTCAAGTCCAGAATAGATGATAAAAGATGGTAAAAGTTCAGTTCGCCGATGGTCAGTCAATTCTAGAGCCAAAAACAACAGAAAACTTCCGCCGGTGGCATTCTCACTACCCACCGGGAAGTAAGTTCTGTGAACTCTGAGACAGCTCAAAATCCTCTCTCTCACCGAGGAACAGTCATCAGGATAGCTCTAGTCCAGGGGGGCAGAACACCACTGGTCTCTCACCTCAGTGGTGCTAAACAACATGGCATGCTCCCACCACACCATGTGGCCCGGGCAACTGAAGACAGATTGGGGGGAGGAAAGATGGTCCAGGCATGGTAGATGGCCACTAAGGGCCCGATGCCCTCACCAGCCAATCACCTCTACTTGCGTCCTCCAGTCCTGAGACAGATGGCAAGCCTCCCAGCAAGCAGTGCAAGCCGTAGAACAGCCGTTGTTGACATTCCGACCCAGCAAGGACAACCCGGTCGGACGGCGAACTTCTAGCGGCACAGCTTCCGGCACAGACAGCATAGGCCAAATCACCACGGCCTCCGGGTGTAGATACTGGTCCCGGACTCCAGGCTTCAGGCACAAGTACAGGAAGCCGACACCAGGCTCCAGGCTCCAGGATTCCAGGCCCCAACACTGGCTCCAGACACGAACCCTGGCTCCACTGGCTTCAGGCTCCACTGGCTCCATGTTCAGGCACGGTCCCCGGATCCAGGCCCCAGAGTCCAGCCTCCGGCGTGAGCCCTGGTCCCAGGCTCCAGGCTCAAAACTCCAGGCACTGGGGGGCTCTGGAATTGTGGAGACTGCCAGGCCACAGAGCCACACCCCAGCCGCCATGACGACGACAGCCTCCGGAAAAAGAAAAACCCGGGCGGCATCGCCATCCCCGCCGCCAGTCCGCCGTCCGCAGTGGCACCATGGCCCAGGAAGATAGCCGGGCCAGATAGAAAACCAAGAGCAGCCGTATAAACCGAGCGGGCTGCACGGCTCAAGCGCGGCGTCAGCGCGGGAAAAACAATGCCGAAGACGCCGACGCCGCTAAGGCCGCCAAGGGCGCACCAGCCGCGCCGCCCCAGCACCAGCCGGCAAGCCGAAACTTTGCCGACTTCGCTGCCGGCTTCCCGTCAAAACCCGACCCAGGAAAAGGCGCCCTGGGTCGGACCTGCCAGGGTCGTCCTCAAGGGCTGGCAAAACCCCCAATATCTGGACTTAAACAAGCTCCCACAGCAAACACCAGCGCTCACCTCCTCCGAGCCGCCATAACCCTGCACATGCGCAGACCAATTATACCACATGACATCATTCAGGATTTCCATAAAAAGCATGTGCTAATTATGCATTTCTGGTTTCATTGCTAAGCGGAATGTTGGTATCTCTCAGCTATTCCAAATGTATAACCATGTGTCAGAATAAATAACTGTTGAAATCAGCATTTTAAAAAAAGGTAAATAAAAGTAAATGCTGCTTCAGAAAATATCTTGCTTTTAGTTGTAAGGCAGAGGCTTACCCAACCCTTATTTTTTACCTGTACTGAGTTTCTAACATGAAAACAGCTCTTCCCCCCTCCCATTTGCTCATCAAATTTCTAGTAATGTAGTTACTTGGGGGGAAGTAGTGATTTTGGGGGAGGAGGGACAATCAGATCTTCCTTGACAGAATCTATAAACAGTTGATGAAAAAATCCTGTTATTTAATGCGTTCAGTAACTCTAATTGGTTCATTAGAAATGTAATCACTTTCATGTCACCAGCTGTTGAGACAGAAAAGAGCAGTGGCTAATGATTAGCTATTTTGGAAAGCTAATATTGGATTCTTAATACACCTCTTGTGGACTTGACCCTGAGCTGTTCATTCAGTCCATAAGCAAGTTCTGGTGGACCTGTGATCTGCAAAGGCTTTGACATAAAGTTGGGACATCACAGCCAAAATCGTACCCGCACCTTGGAAGTGATACATCTGTACACTTTGTGGGAGTCTGCCTGCCACTTCATCTGATTATTCAATTAATCACTTGCAATTAGAGAGAAATTCTCACTGCATCTGATGAACCTCTGTCCTAGTTTATGACTTGCAAGAGACAATTGGTGTGTTTGCTCGGAAAGGAACAAAAGAAAAGTATACAATATTAGAAAAGTATATTGCTATCTCAGGGTTTTTTTTTGTCAACAGCGGCTAGCTCTGTATCTCTAGAGTTTTCATTTTCTGCTTATAGTGAAGCTTCACCCTCTCATTTGTGGTGGATAGGGAGCAGAACTAAGTCCATTTATCTTCCAGCCTTTGCTTCTTGACTAGAGATGTCACATGCAAGGGATGTAGCCTCTATGGGACATGGACAAGTTCAGTGATGACTCAAGACATTTCTTGTCCAAAGCATAATCCCAGAACTAGTTCATTCATAAGGGAGAATGAAGCAACTGTCTCACTCTGGGAAACTAAACGTGATCCAGTGGTACCAGGAGAACACAGCTGAATAAGTCTTCTATCTTCTGAGACCTTGGAAAATGCTGTCCTGTTCCCATGGATGAAGTAAGATTCAGTTACCCATCCAGTCAGCTTCTATGAGTGTGTGTGGGGTGGCTTCTTTGGTACAATAGGAGAGTACCTATTTTTGTCCTTTGCACAAACAGAAAAATACCTGAGTTCTGGTTGCATTTACTGCTCAAATCATTTTATAAAGTATCATTTGGTCATAAGAACTGCAATCATTACAGACATTTATTTTTCCTCATTTAGATGTTCAGCTGACACAGTTCACTTCATCCTCTTGCACAGTCAGGGCTGACCTTGAATCAGGGAGATATTTCAAGGGTTTTAGAACAAGATTTAGGAAAAGCAAATGAATTGATTGTACTGTGCTCTGCCCCTTCTATAAGTGTTTTCCCTGCACAGTACTAGCAAAAGCTGGCTTGTCCAATGAAAATGTAAAACTACCCAAGCTCAAGGCAGTGTATAGAGCATTCCCTCTTCTGTTGTTTTCTGCTGTGAAGTAATTGGGCTAAAAGCACAAATTCAAAGTTCAAAATTATCCAAGAACATTTTAACTCTATTATGATAGAATAACAGAGTTGGAAGGGACTGTGGAAGCCTTCTAGTCTAACCCCCACTCCAGCAAGAAACCCTATATCATTTCAGATAAATGGTTGTCCAATCTCTTCTTAAAAACCTCCAGTGTTGGAATACCAACAACTTCTGGAGTGTCCTGAACCAACTGATAGTGCCAGAGCCAACTATCAAACAAATAAATTCAAGTCCTGATGGGTATATTTGGTTTTGTATTTAAAGGAACTTACAAATGAGTCGTGGTATGTTTTTGATCTCCTACTGGACTAGAACCAGTACTAGAACCAGAACTGGACTAGGATGGGATTCTACCGGTTTGGACCGGTTCAGGTAAACAGATGTTAAAGTTACAGCTGGTTTGATGAACAAGTATTTCAACCGACTGGCTGGCCCCTCCCCTCCTGTCCCTCCCCTCCCAGGAGTCTCCATGCAGCCCATTTTTGATGGAGGTAAGTGCAAGGTCTGCACGGAGGTTCTGGAAGGAGGAAAAATGGGCCTTCTGGAAGTCTGGAAATGGGAGAGGCCATTTTTGCCCTCCCAGGGGCCCAGGGCAGGCCTCTGGACCTTGGGAGGGTGAAAAATGGCCTTCCTGGAAAAACTGGAAGTCGCAAAATGTGCCTATGTCTGGCTTCCAGTGGACCTTCAGAGGCTGGGGGAGGCTGTTTTCACCCTCCCAGAGGCCTGGGGGTGGCCTCCAGGCTCTTGGGAGGGCAAAAATGGCCTCCCCCGGCCTCTGGAAGCCAGAGAAACAGGAAGTTCTGGTAGGCCCTGCCCACCATGGCCCCACCATCCAGCAACTGGGTAGTGAACCAGTTGCTGGGATTTTTGAATCCCACCCCTGACTAGAACCAAGATGCTCCAACCATTTGGAAAGGCTTCTCAACCTGATTGAAGGTTAAAATTATGGAAGGGCAAAAATGCTTCTTTACTTTCATTGTTATTATTCAGGAGGTTCAATAATCGTTGGAGAAGCAGAGGTGTCCACAACTAACCTCTGTGCTACCATACTAAAGAAACATGACACAAGCTCTGCCCTTTTGTTTTGAGAAATGTTTGTGAAATGGCATCATAATGCACATTTTATCATCCTTTGCCTCTGCTCTCCGATGGATGCCTGTGTTAAGTACAATGTCCCTACCTGGATTTTGTAATACATTGCAAGTAACATATTTGGGAGGCCTTTGTAGAGTTCTGCTGCTGAACTGTTACTAGAGTCCTTGTATTGTGGAAAGCTACAAGGATGTTAATAATGCAAAGTAGTGAAGGGGACCCACTGGGGAAATGATGCATACAAATATTGGAGTTGACGAGCCTTCAGCATCAAACTATCAGCTGCAGGGAGAGATTTCAACATGTAACTTATCAGCTTAAGGTGTTGAAACTACTCAAGGGAGCAAGATTACCTGTGAAATATGTTAGCGCATAGCACCAGTATATTACTTACATGCCTTCAAGCATCAAGGTAAGAATTTAAAATGACATTGCAAAAGAAGAGAAAAGAAGGAGCTGCTAAATGTGATACAATTGTTATTGTACACAACATTATAAAAACTGGGGATGCTTTATCAATATATTTCCCAGGTGTGATGTCATGGTTACATTCTTTGCCTTATGATGCATGTCAGCAAAGGTTACTTCCACAAAGTGGCATTGAGG
>SOZL01000581.1:0-38686 GCA_009733165.1 Naja naja | reverse complement strand
CTTAAAGCTTTTTAAATCAGGCCATTCCATTACCTTCATGTCTGCAGCTCCCGCCAATGCCTTCACCATTTTGAAGACTGCCGACCACAGTGCGTGGGAAGACTGCCCTCTTACGCTTTCTCGGAGATTGTTAGGAGGTCATTTCCTTCCAAATACATTTTGAAGGGATCCGCATACGACTCCCCTCTGCTGCCGGATCAAACGGGCTGGGGTGTTCAGCGCAGCCATCTCACTCTTCTGCTTGTCTTTCCGCCGTTTCTTCAGGGAAATCCCACCTTCGTCGCCAGTGTTAAGTTTGCATGAAGAGTCAGACGCGAAGAGCTTCAGTGAAGAGTTTATTAGTGACTACAGCTCGAATGGAGCCAACTTGGCTGGGCTACGGCTGCTACTTATAGCCAGCAGCCGTAGTTGCCAGCCAATCAGAGTGCAGGGTTTTCCCGCACTTTTTAAACCAATCCTATTTGACATTTTACAAGAACAATTCAAACTAAACCAATGACATTCAAACCTACATACATAACACTAACAATATTTGGTCTTGAGGTACTGAAATAGTGGAGGTTAAGAATCACATTTCCTCGGGCACGACCCAGACTGAGGGCGTGACCCTCCTTCAATACAATACAAGAGAGTGATCAACTCTCAGGGGAGACGATATACCACCGGGTCTCAGCCACAGGGTCTGTGGACTGTTTTGCTAAAGAAATATGCCGGGAAAGACACAGGCCTGTCCTTGTGCAAGTCCGGTTGTGACCCTTCCCTTGCAGCCAAATTTTGGGATAGGTCCCACCCTCTCTGTCTAAAAAAACACACATTATCTAACTAACTTTGGTCCCAAAAGGACCAAATGGCTTACCTCTGAACCAAATCAGACCACTGGCATCCGAAATAAGAGTAGGCTGGAGACCTGAGGGTCCAAATCAAGAGTGGTCAGGGGTCCTAGCCGGACAGCAGGTCTCTTCCAGCAGCTGTCACTGTCCCAGCTGATGCACCATCTGTTATAAAAATAATTCAGTAAAAGAAATACACAGACAAACCACAAGCAATAAATCTTACTTTGAATTCAGAGGTTTATTTCATGAGCAATTTGGCACATGAAAAGCCACCATAACATAACATTTCAGTAAGATAGTACTTACTAACAACCCATTGCAATGAGGTCCAGAGATAGTAGCTAACTCCAGAAAGGATAGCTATTATCAGTGGCCCTGATTTGAGATCTACCCCCTTCTTTTATAACCTTCTTCTGAAGCCCACCCAGTGGTATGCAATCTTACTGGATGTACTTCCCTATCCCCTCATACTGTCCATCAATTAATACCAACTTGTAGGTATATGCCAACTCGCTTACCATCTGCTATTTTCAGTTCCCCTTTTTCTCAATGTCCCAGACATTCATGATCCAAAATAGCTCTATTTTGGGTTGTCCAGCAAATATATGCTTTTTGCAGAAGTAGCAGATAGCAAACATATTGCTGCACTTGCAAAATCAGCTCAGCAGATTGCAAGTAGTTTGCCATGCTTGCAAAATCAGCTCAGCTGGCATTATTATATATTGTTAATTTGAGGCCTTCAATTAGGCAGAGGCCTACACCACCTTTAGGGCCTAGTTGTCCTTTTCTTACAGTAGCATTAACAGAGGGATACAATCAAGGTCAAGTGAGGTACTAATACCACTCTATAAAGCGTTAGTAAGACCACACCTAGAGTACTGCATCCAGTTTTGGTCACCACATTATAAAAAAGATATTGAGACTCTAGAAAAAGTGCAGAGAAGAGCAACCAGGTTGATTAGAGGACTGAAGACTAAAACATATGAAGAACGGTTACAGGAACTGGGCTTGGCTAGTCTAGTAAAGAGAAGGACCAGGGGAGACATGAAAGCAGTCTTCCAGTATTTGAGGGGCTGCCACAGTGAGGAAGGGGTCAAGCTATTTTCTAAAGCACCTGTAGGCCAGACAAGGAATAATGGATAGAAACTGAACAAGGATAGGAGAGATTTAACCTGGAAATAAGGAGAAACTTTCTGACAGTGAGAACAATCAACCAATGGAACACCTTGCCCTTGGAAGTTGTGGAAGCGTCATCACTTGAGACTTTCAAGAAGAGATTGGACTGCTATTTGTCAGAAATGGTGTAGGGTCTCCTGCTTGGGTAGGGGGTTGGACTAGATGACCTACAAGGTCCTTTCCAACTCTGTTAATATATAATTTTTTTTAGATCTTTTACTTCAACGACTTCTAGCTCCATATTCTGATTCTGCAATCTAACTTTTCCTCCCTTCTCTACCCTTTCCCACTGTCTAATTTTAAAGCTATCTGTTCTATCCCCTGTCTCTTTCCTCCAGATATCTTTCTGTTTCTCCCATTCCCTTTTTAGATCTTTTAGAACATTTCCCTCCTGTTTTAATTCCTTAATCATTATTAATTTTGGTAACAACTCCTCTTTGTTGTCTTCTTTTTGCTGTTTTCTCAGTTCTGCTTTCCCCTCTGTTACTTCTGATGGCTCCTTTCTTTCCTCATTGTCCTGGTCTTTGCTCATTGTCCCTTGCATAATATTGTCCAGTTTTTGGTCTATACGATCAAATATTTTCACCATCTCCTTGTGTTGTTCCTGTATAAGGTCCTTAATACTTTGAAACATCAGCTCCATTCCGTTTAAAACTCCACTCCTTTTTGCCTTGCGTTATGGCTTATTTGGTTTAATATGTCTCCTTTTTAGCCAGTTGTCTAGGATTCATTGATTCAAAACAGAGCTTGCCAAATCACAATTTTTAATACTTCATCACTAGCTAGTCAAATCAATTTTAAGTTCACCAGGGTATTTTCCACGCCTCTTCAAGTCACTTTTGTACATCTATATATATAAAAGCGAAAAAGCACTCACGCATCATCACAAAATCTCCAGAACCATAAAGCCTACAAACTTGAGATTTGGCACGTATGTTCCTCTTGGCTTCTAGGTGCTCACTAACAAAGGATTTTTTGAAATGACCATCAGAGCATTAGTATTTCCTATATTATTATTAACACGCTCTGATGCTAAGGAGTTCTACTCCCCCTCCCCACCTGAAAAGAAATCTTCCAAATGCAAAACACAAGCAGAGGAGAGGAGTTTCGGTTCCAGTTTTACTTTCACAGCAGCAAGCACTTTTACTACAGAACAGTTGAGCAAAGCCACACCCAGGCTCCTTGCTGTTTCCTTCTTGCTCACACAGCAAATACTGTTTGAGTTTCCAAACACCCCTCAACTCTCTCACACACCGACAGGACACTAGCAAGATGAATATCAATGGATGTTCTGACCCAACCTGGTTCCAAGAAAGCAAACCCAAGACAAAGGCAGCAGCCCCCACCTTTTAAGATTTAATCCATGAATTCTGTTTCTTCACAGATAAAAGGCTGCTTCCAACTAATTAGCTCCAACAAGAAAGAGCCTTGCCAAGTTGTTTGTCAAGGCTGCCAAAAACCCACAGATAAGAAATAGTTTACAAGAGTTTTCAAATACTAACTATAATGTCCATGAGGCTGAGTCTCAGAGCGTCTTTGCCTTCTGCAAAGAACGCTTCTTCAAACCTGGCTTTGATCCTCTTGAGGGAGGGGCCATTACCTTGCAGCCTTACTCCCAAGTTGCCCGTGCTGCTGTAACTGCTCTCTCCTATGAGCAATCCTGCATGCACATGCCCTTGGCACAGGCTCCTCGGGAGCCTCCTCATCACTGCTGCCAGCCCCCACAATCTCTGAAGGCAGCAGTTCACTCCCTAATGGTCCTGCCCCCTCATCTGAGTCCTCATTCTCCTGCACCATCCACACCTGCTGCTGGCTAACCACAACCCCATCCCCCACTGCAGGGCCCTTACCCCAGGTCTGACAGTCCAGATGCAGCCGAGACGGGAATTGTGTGTGAAATGTGTCCACCAAATCCGAAGCATGGACAGAAGTCACATCCTCCCAAGTGAACGCCTCCGGTCCGTACCCCTTCCATTCAATCAGGTACTGAAATTGCCCTTTCAACCACTGAGAGTCTCGAACACTGGTGACCTCATACTCTGACGAACTGTCTCCATCACATGGTGCTGACGGGAAAGGGCCAGGTTGGCGGAATGGACAGGCTGGCCATTTGGGAACCAGAAGGGAGCGATGGAAAACCAGATGGACCCGTAGCGAGCAAGGCAACTTCAGACGATAGGCAACTGTGTTGATCACTGCCTCTACAGGGAACGGGCCAAGGTACCGATGGTCAAGCTTTCTCACTGGCCAGTCTAACGGAAGATGCCGAGTAGACAACCACACCCGATCCCCCACAGCCAATGGCAACGTCGCCCTCCGAGAGCAGTCCGTGACTCGCTTATAGTCTTCCTTAGCCTTCTCCAAATACCGTCGCACCAGTTGGTGAACGGCCTGTAACTCCAACAAGAAATCCTTCAGCTCCAGAACCAGCGAGTCGAGTGGCATCAAGGGGAAGAACTGAGGATGGTAACCCACATTGGCGAGGAACAGGGTGGTTTGCGTGGAGGTA
Source organism: Naja naja (assembly GCA_009733165.1). Taxonomy (NCBI): domain Eukaryota; kingdom Metazoa; phylum Chordata; class Lepidosauria; order Squamata; family Elapidae; genus Naja; species Naja naja. The sequence continues at coordinate 34,168 of SOZL01000581.1, read as the reverse complement.
TGCTGTGAGTTATTGAATGCAAACTCTGCGACCGCTAAGTAGTCCGCCCAATTATCCTGTTGCTGATTGACAAAGCAGCGCAGGTACTGCTCCAGGATTCCGATCACTTTCTCCATCCCGCCATCGGTTTCCGGATGGTGAGAAGACAACAAACAGATTTTAATGTCCAAAGCCGTCATCAGCCCTTTCCAGAATTGGGCGGTAAACTGTGTCCCTTGGTCCGACACCACCCGATCTGGGAGTCCATGTAGCTGGAAGATGTGCTGGAGAAACATGCAGGCCATGGCGTGAGCCGTGCGTAAGCCCTGACACGGAATGAAGTGTGCCATTTTGGTCAGCATGTCAACCACCACAAACACCGTGGTGAATCCCAATGAGGGGGGCAGATCTGTCAAGAAATCCATTGACAGGGCACCCCAAGGTCTCTCCAGTGTGGGCAAAGGCTGGAGCAGTCCCAGGAAAGCCCCTGTCACTGAGTTAGCCTGCTGACATCGCACACAAGACATCACATAGGACTGCACGTCGTGTCATAGTCGGGGCCACCAGAAAGTCCGAGACATGAGGTGCAACATCTTGAACAGGCCGAAGTGCCCCGCCACAGGGTTGTTGTGTCATTGCGACAAGATAAGTCCCCGGAGCAGCCCTGCCGAGACATAGAGCTTGTCATGGTAGCGCAAGAGTTCCTCCTCAAATGACCACCTCTTGTTTCCACTGATCCGCCCAAGCATCATGCCTCCGTACCTCCCATATCTGCGCCCGTAAGTCCACTGGCTCCTGCACTGCAGAGAACGATTCTACAGGCAGCACTGTTCGAAGCGGGAGTTGATCCTCTGGACACAGGTACTCGGGCTTCCAGGAGAGTGCATCTGCCCATTGGTTGCGACTGCTTGGAACGTAGGTGACATGGAAATTAAAGCAGGCAAAGAAAAGGGACCACCGGATCTGGCACTGATTTAATTTCCAGGCGGTCTTTAAATGCTCCAAATTCTTATAGTCTGTACGGACTTCTACTTCATGGCACACCCCCTCCAAATGGTGCCTCCAGGCCACAAACGCTGTCTTAATGGCCAGTAACTCCTTCTCCAGATGGTATAGTTACGCTCAGCAGGATTGAGCTTCCTGGAAAAATAAGCACAAGGGAAAAGGCATGAGCCTGGAGGAGCACCGCACTGACTGCCACATCCGAGGCATCCATTTCCACCATGAACGGATGGTGTGGATTGGTGTTCTTCAAGATTGGCTCTGTCATGAAGACCTGCTTCAAAGCCTGGAACACCTGCTACTAAGGAACACCCCACCAGAATGGAACCTTTTTCTGGAGGAGCCGAGTGAGAGGCACAGTCAGGGAAGAGAAGCTGGGGATGAAGGTCTGATAATAGTTGGCAAACCCGAGGAGTCTCTGGACATCCTTTACTCGCTGAGGAGGTTGCCAACTAAGCAACGACTCGACCTTACTGGGCTCCATGGAAATGCCTTCTGGAGAGATGCAGTGACCCAGGAACTCGATGGTGGACTGGAAGAACTGGCACTTCTCCAACTTGGTCCCAGAGCCATTGTAGAACCAGGCGCAAGTGGTGCAGGTGGTTATCCCTCGATTTAGAATAAATCAAAATGTCATCGAGGTAAACCACCACAAACTGATCAAGGAGGTCCCGGAAGATGTCGTTCATAAAATGCTAGAAGACGGCGGGAGCATTGGTCATCCCAAACGGCATGACCGTATATTCAAAATTCCCGTATCTGGTCCCGAATGCCGTCTTCCACTCATCTCCAGGCCGAATCCACACCAAATTGTACGACCCATGCAGGTCCAACTTCGTGAACACGGTAGCCTCCTGGACCCACTCCATCAGTTCCGGAATCAAAGGCAGAGGGTATCGATTGTGCACTGTGATGGTGTTCAACCGACGGTAGTCACAGCACAGGCGCAAGTCACCTGTCTTTTTCTTCACAAACAGGACCGGAGTAGACAAAGGCAACGACGAGGGCCGAATAAACACCTGAGCGAGATTTTTTCCAAGAAGTCCTGCAACATGGCCAATTCTGGATCTGACATGGAATACAAACGGCCCATGGGAAGGGGTGCGCCAGGCACCAAATCAATGAAGCAATAATAAGGCTGGTGCAGGGGCAATTGGTCTGCCTCCTGCTCACTAAAAATATCTGCAAAGTCCTTGAGTTCTGAAGGCACGGACACCTCAGGAGGACTCACCTGCCCTGCGCAGACTTGATGGGTGTGGTCCATGCACTGCAGGCTCAGGAACATGATCATGTTCTGGGACCAATAGATTTGGGGGTCATGAGTCCGAAGCCATGCCAAGCCCAAGACCACAGGGAAATGCAATCCGGAAGTGAGGTAAAACTGGATCGCCTCCTCATGTGAGCCGATAGTCAGGTGCAAGGGCTGGGTGGCGGCCTTGATAGGCCCAGACAAAAGCACCCGGCCATCGATGGTCTCGACAAGCAGAGGAGGTTCTACAGTTCACTGGGGGATTGCATACTTTGCTGCGAAGGCCACATCCATGTAGTTCGTGGTGGCGCCGGAATCCACCAGACCATGCACCAGAATCCCTTGGGAACTATTGGCCAGGAACACTTGGGTCACCAGGATCAAATGCTGAGGGGGTCTGGAATCCACATCTGTGGGACGTGACTCGAGTCCTGTGCATGCCCGACCCAGGGTCTCCCCTAGATCGGGCTCTGCCCATTTCCTGACAAGGTTTTCCGGGTCCGGGGAGCAGGCACAGGAACTGACCGAGTTTGCTAGGTCCAGGGAGCAGGCCCTGGGGCCGATGCCCCTCGTTGCTTCTTGGGGCATGAAGCAGCCATATGTCCAGGTTCCCCACAGTATAGACACAACCCCTCGGTGCACCGTCTGTTGCACTCTGTCACAGACAAGCAGAGTCTGGCGGCGCCTAGGTCCATGGGCTCGTCCCATGAGAACGGGGTCTCAGGCACAACAAGGGCCACAGGAGGCTCTCGGGAAGCACGGCAACAGTTCCGTCTCTGCAGGCGGGCGTCGATCCTCAGGCACAGTTGAATCAATGTGTTGAGGGTCGCAGGACAATCCACCTGCACTAGCTCATCCTGCAACTCATCCGCCAGCTCGCCTTGGAACGTGTCCATAAGTGCTGCCTCATTCCAGGCCAAATCCTGGCTAAGCAGCGGAACTGGACGTACTCCTGCAAGGATTGCTGTCCCTGCTGCAAGTCTTTCAAATGACGAGGAGCAGTCTGGGTCTTAATGGGGTCCTCTTACATCAACCGCAGATGGTCACAAAACCCCCGGAAGTCATTTAGCAGAGCACTATCCTGCACCAGCAAGGGTGTGGCCCAGCATGCTGCAGAGCCAGAGAGCAGGCCAATTACAAAACCCACCTTATCCCGGTCAGTGGGGAAGTCCTCTGCTCTCAAACTAATGAATAGCTGGCACTGTCCCAAAAATGCTGGAAACATAGCCTGGTTGCCAGATGTGGCACATAGAACCCTCACTGTGGGCACGCACGCTGTCACCCCAGCCCAGCTCCAATCGCGTTTCTCCATCATGTTTCACTCAATCAATTCCAACTTCTCACAAAAGAAAAAGGTATCACAAAGTTGGAATTAATTTCAGTGAACTTTTTCACTTGCACGCTTCACAATGGGGGAGGCAGGGACCCCTCCTCCTCCTGAAGCCCATTACGATGTGGAACCACAATGCAACCCATGTGGCTCTTTCACCCCTCTGCTGCAGCTCCCTGTGGCCCTGTTGCAGCAGAGGGATGAAAGAGCTGTCGCCCTGTCATAGTGGTGGCGATGGGTGGAGCCTTAGTGTGGAAGCGAAGTGCCCCTGTACTTGCATTTGCGCGGCAACAGGATTCAGCCTTTGTCATGGAATTTGTTGTTGCTGCCAGCAAAGAGGGTTGGGAGAGAACAGCAGGGACAGATATTGCAGGCTAAAGGCCATCCCCCAAGCCTGGCCTTCCTCCTCCCTCATCAGCAGGGCCAAGAGAAAGAAGGGGGCAGCATGGGGAAGCACTCCCCTCCCCCATCAATCACTGAGCACAAAAAAACAGCAGGTGGTGGGTGGCTGGCCTGGCAGAAGCTCCCCCATTGGCGAGTTGGACAGTGGAGAGGCCTGGCCCGGTTCTCACAGCAGGACACTGTTCAGCACCTCCAGATGCAAGCTGCTGCCTTTGAAACACGCAGCGCCTTTGAGGAAGCCGGGCAGTGATGGCTGGGGCTGGGAGGGGGCAGCGGAGGCATCAGGGCTGCTCCCCCCTTCTCAGCAAGCCAGGCCTGGACGATCTGAGTGCTGGAGGGTCAGAGGGCGCACTCCGACGTTGCTCCAACATGCATTTCCATCACACAGTCCTCTGTCCCGAAGTGGGATTGAGTGGGGGAAGGGGGAAGGGTAAAGGGGGAAGGGTAAAGGGGCTTCTAGGAGGAGAAGCCCGGCTGGCTTTACTTTTGGCATAGGGTGGGGGAAGACCAAAAAGGCCTGGCAGTCCAGAGTCCAAAAATGGGGGTGAGGTCTGTTTGTTGGAGGATTGGAGAGGAAATCAATCGAAATCTGGGCGGGAGGCTATTCAGGGAGGGATCTGCCTGGGTCTCTTCTTTCCTCCCCCTTAGATTCCCTTCTCCTGGCTTTCTTCCCTAGCCTTGTTTTAAGGGGAGGGCAAGGCAAGGTGGGACAATAGTAGCTAAAAGGCTGAGAGGGGGTTAGGGTTAGGGTTTATTAAAGACTGGTATGGGGAAAAGATGCCATTCCTTTCCCAAGGACCCAGGGAAAGTGGAATAAAAATAGAGGTGTGTGTGTGTGTGTGTGTAAATAACAGCCCGGGATAGCTTCAGCCACAAACAACATATGTTGTTATTTTTGCTGAGGGCTTCTAAGCTACACAGCATTCTTTAATAAATATTAACAATAATGATCAATAATATACAGGATTAAAGGAAGGAAGGTGAAATCAGAGGAGGGGGGAAGGAAGGAAGGGAGGGAGGGAGGGAGGGAGGGGAAGGAAAAGAAGGAATGAATGAATAAGGATGTGATGGCCCTCCAGAGGCTACTGCACTACACTCCCATCATTCCTGAGTTGTGCTGTTAAAGAAATCCAGTGCTACCAGGGAGAAGTCAAGTTGTGAAAGGGTTATTGAAATTCCACACAAAACCTCATTATTCAGGTTAAATTGCCATGTTGGCACTTTGTGATAAATAAGTGTGTTTTGGGTTTCAGTTTGGGCAATCGGTCCCTAAAAGGTTCGCCATTACTGCTCTATAGCATCGTTTTGAGGGTAGGAGTTGAAACAGTTTATGTCTGGGATGTGAGGGGTCTGTAAATATTTTCACAGCCCTCTTTTTGACTCGTGCAGTATACAGGTCCTCGATTGAAGGCAGGTTGGTAGCAATTGTTTTTTCTGCAGTTCTAATTATCCGTTGAAGTCTGTGTCTTTCCTGTTGGATTGCAGAACCAAACCAGACAGTTATAGAGGTGCAGATGACAGACTCAATAATTCCTCTGTAGAACTGTATCAGTAGCTCCTTGGGCAGTTTTAGCTTTCTGAGTTGGCGCAGAAAGAACATTCTTTGTTGTGCTTTTTTGATGACGTTTTTGATGTTAGGTGTCCATTTTAGGTCTTGTGATATGATAGAACCTAGAAATTTGAAGGTCTGTACTGTTGATACTGTGTTGTCTAGTATTGTAAGAGGTGATAGTGTGGGAGGGTTTCTCCTAAAGTCTACCACCATTTCTACGGTTTTGAGTGTGTTCAGTTCCAGATTGTTCTGGTTAAACCACAAGGCAAGTTGTACAAACTCCCATCTATATGAGGATTTGTCATTGTCTCGAATGAGACCAATCACTGTTGTATCATCTGCAAACTTCAGTATTTTAATAGATGGATCGTTTGAGATGCAGCCATTGCTATATAGGGAGAAGAGAAGTGGAGAAAGCACACAGCCTTGGGGGGTCCCTGTGCTAATTGTACAGGTATGAGGTGTGATTCTGCCTAGCTTCACCTGCTGCTTCCTGTCTGTTAGAAAGCTTATGGTCCACTTACAAGTGTGTTCAGGTACCATTAACTGGTTTGGTTTAGTTTAGTTAGAAGAATGTCTGGAATGATGGTATTGAATGCTGAACTGAAGTCTACAAAGAGGACCTTTGTGAAGGTATTTGGAGATTGAAGGTGTTGTAGGATGTAGTTCAGAGCCATATTAACAGCATCATCTGTCGATCTATTTGCTCGGTATGCGAACTGCATGGGATCTAACAGCAGATCCGTGATGGTTTTCAGGTGGGACAGCACTAGCCTTTCAAAGATTTTCATAACTACAGATGTTAGAGCAACTGGTCTGTAGACATTCAGTTCCCTGATGGAGGGCTTCTTTGGCACTGGGATGATAGTAGAGCGTTTGAAGCAAGAAGGAACATAGCACAACTCTAGTGATTTTATTATTATTATTATTCATTCGACTTGTATGCCGCCCTACTCCCTAAGGACTCAGGGCGCTTAACATTAAACAGAACAAATTTACAATAAAAAACAATTAAATAAGACAAGTCAAATACATTAAAATATTAAAAAAGATTAAATAACCCTAAAAACCCCCACCCGGGTCATTCTAGGCCGGCCTGCTGAAACAACCAGGTCTTCAGGTCTCGGTGGAAGGAGCGGAGGTCAGGGGCCAAACGGAGATCCACGGGGAGCTGATTCCAGAGGGCGTATGCCTCCTAAGAAGGCCCTAGCCTTGGGAACCGCCAGCCGACAATGCCTGACCAACGGAATCCCAAGGAGGCCCCTCCTATGGGAGCAAACAGGGCGATCGGAAAGTGATGCTGGCAGGAGGCGCCTCGCAAGTACCCTGGACCCAAGCCATTTAGGGCTTTATAAGTTGTTACTAACACCTTGAAGGTAACCCGGAGGCAACCGCAACCAATGCAAGTCACGCAGGAGGGGTGTAACATGGGAGTATCGGATACTCCATCACAGCCCTGCACGATTCTGCACCAGCTGTAACCTCCGGTGTCCGCAAGGGCAGCCCCATGTAAAGAGCATTGCAGTAGTCGATTCTAGAGGTGAGAGCATGAGTGACCGTTCAAGGGCATCTCGGTTCAAATAAGGGCGGAGCTGGCTAACCAGCTGAACCTGGGCAAAAGCCCCCTGGCCACAGCTCCCACATGCTCCTCCAAACTGAGCTGTGAATCCAGGAGGACACCCAGATTCCTCACCCTATCCATGGGGGCAACACCTCTCCCCATGACCAAAGATGGTACATCCAATGAAAACCGAGATGCCGGTAAGAACAGCCACTCAGTCTTGGTGGGTTGAGCTGGAGCCTATTACTCCCCATCCAGACCCTGTCGCCTCCAGGCACCGGGACATCACGGAGAGAGCATCACTGATCTGGTCTGGGGTGGAGATATAAAGCTGGGTATCATCAGCATATTGATGATACCTCACCCCAAAACCTCGGATGATCTTGCCCAGCGGTTTCATGTAGATATTAAACAGGAGAGGCGAGAGAACAGACCCCTGGGGCACCCCACAAGTGAGGGCCTCGGGGCCGACTCTCCCCCTGCCAACACCGACTGCGAATGGCCCGAGAAGAAGGAGGAGAACCACCGCAAAATGGTGTCCCCCACCCCCAATCCTCAAAGCTGCTGCAGAAGGATACCATGGTCGATGGTATCGAAAGCCGCTGAGAGATTTAACAGGACTAGGACAGAGGAAAAACCCCTGTCCCAAGCCCTCCAGAGATCATCCATCAGTGCAACCAATGCTGTCTCTGTGCTGTGTCCGGCCCTGAAGCCCGATTGATACGGGTCTAGATAATCAGCTTCCTCCAGGAACAAGGGAAGCTGCTGCACCACCGTGCTCTCAACGTGCTCTTCGCTAAAAAGCGAAGGTTGGAGACTGGACGATAGTTATTCAAAATGGCTGGGTTCAAGGCAGGCTTCTTGAGGAGGGGCCTCACCACCGCCTCTTTCAAGGTGGTGGGAAAGACTCCCTCACTCAAGGAGGCCTTGACAACTGCCTGGAGCCAGCCGTGTGTAACCTCCCTGGAGGCATACACCAACCAGGAAGGACACGGGTCCAATAAACACGTGGTGGAGGACAGCCTCCGCATATTCCTGTCCACCTCATCAAGGGAGACCGGGTCAAACTCAACCCAGATAGAATCAACCAGACCCCTCGCCACCCCATCATCAGACCCCTGCCAACCAGAGTCCAAGCTGGCATGAATTCGAGCGACCTTATCCGCCAGATGTGAGCTAAATTCCTCTGCTCTGCCCTGCAAAGAGTCATCCCCCTCCCTCAATTGAAGAAGGGAGCGGGTCACCCAAAACAGGGCCGCAGGGCGATCATCAGCGGACGCAATCAGAGCAGAGAAGTAGGCACGCCTCGCCACCCTAATCGCTTCCAGGTAGGTCCTAATATAGGCTCGATTTATTGAAGATGTGGGTGAAGATGGGGTCCAATTGGTCAGCACAGACTTTTAAGCAAGAAGGAGTTATCTTGTCTGGCCCTAGTGCTTTTCCTGGCTTTTGTCTGTGAAATAGACCTCGCACTTCTTTTTCTGTGATCACCAGAGGTTGTGAACCCAATGGGTTGAGGTCAGTTGTAGGAGGCTTGGCTGTTGTTGGTATGTTTGAGATGGGAGTTGTGGAGATAGGTGGCTGTAGTTTCCTTTCAAAGGACTCTCACAACCAAAAATTCAGACTCAAATCAGGGACAATTTGCACATGCCTGCTGGTAGCTGCATGAATATGGCAATGTGGGATGTAGTCTCTTTGGCTTGTCCTAGAAGTTGCTATTATCTGCTGAGCCACAGAAATTATCTGCTTTTATGGTCCTTTCCATTTTTCCAGCTCAGAGTGCTGAAGTCCAGTAGTTTGCTGTAATAGGGCTGCAAAGGCTAAAGGTTCTTTGGGTAGATGATGGGAGGAAATGTCTTGCAAATGGTCAGCATCTCAATTTCACAGTGAGATACTTTCTCCTTATGTATTTCTAACAGCTGCAGCAGAAAGACAACATGAGAAGGGAGAGACTTATCTGACAGGACCAGTGGTGGTGTTCAGCTGGTTTGCACTTCTTCAGGCAAATGGGTAGCAAGGATTTAGCGTGGGTCGCCGAACTGGTAGTAAGTTCTGGCTGGCCACGCCCCTGACCCAGTCACCCAGTCACTGCTTGCTCGCTTGCCCCGCCCGCCCAATGCTTGCTCACCCCGTCTGCCTGACGCTTCTGGCCACCCCTCCAACTTGCTTTTGTTTTATGTGGGGTGACCATGGATCAGCTCAGAGCAGACAATGCCTAGTTAAGCCAGCAAGTGGCTCTTTTGACTGCGCAGGTTGCACAGATGCAAGGTGTCCGGCCATGCCACAAATGCCCAGTAGCGGTGCTGGATAAATTTGATGGATCGCTGGCCCAATTTCCAGCATTTTTTGGGCAGTGCCAGCTTTATATGAGCCTTCGGCCAGAGGACTTCTCCACTGACCGGGATAAGGTGGGGGTTTTGATTAGTTTGTTGTCAGGCTCTGCAGCACATTGGGCGATGCCTCTGTTGACCCAGCCCAACCAGTTGTTGGACAATTATGCTGAGTTTTGCCATCAGTTCAAGGCCATCTTTGAGGACCCTGTTTGGGCCCAAACAGCAAACACGATTGAGAGAATTGAGTCAGGGGCAAGGCTCGCTCACAGATTATATTGATAGCTTTCGGGTGGTCTCCCAGGACTTACAATGGAATGAGGCAGCCCTGATAGACCAGTTCCAGGAAGGTTTGTCGTCGGAGCTCCTGGATGAGTTGGCGCACACTGAATGCCCTTGCACCCTGCAGGAGCTCATGCATTTGTGTCTATGTATTGATGCCAGGCTTCAGAAACGACAGGCGTGACAACGGACCAAGACTGCATCCATTCCCAGCAAGACAGTGCCCCCGTTGGAAGTGCCTTTGGATGAGCCCATGCAGTTGGGGGCTGCCCGCCCTCACCTGACCCAAGCAGAAAAGGATAAGAATCGTCGTGATGGCTTATGCCTCTATTGTGACAATCAAGGCCATTTTGCGGCCAAGTGTCCTGCTAAGACACCTAAAGCAGTGACATCAGCAGTGGCAGGAAATGAGTATTACCCGGCTTATGGGGGTCTGTAGGTCAGGTTTCAATGTCCTCAAGCCCGCTATCCTCACCATCTTCACCATCTTCGCCATCCTTGCCATCCTCGACATCCTCACCTCCTTCAACATCCTTGACATCCTCACCATCTCCACCCCAGTCATCCTTGGTGAAGCATCTTGTGCTGACAGCAAGTGTGTTCGTGCCTGGTCAGGGAGAGGTGGAAATTCAGGCCTTGGTCGACTCAGGGTCCACAGCCAATTTCATGGATGCTCATTTTGTCAATCAGTGGTCCATTCCCCAGCAGCAGATGTTACCGCCAGTATTGGTGGAGACAATTGATGGTCGGCCCCTTTGTTCAGGACCTGTGGTTGCTGCAACCAAACCCCTTCACATGCGTATTGGGCAGCATGTGGAGAGAGCCATGTTCTACGTTGCTGCAGTACCTCATTTTCTGGTGGTGCTGGGTTTGGAGTGGTTACAGGCCCATGATCCGCAGATCATCTGGTCGTCTGGAGCTGTGCAGTTTCTTGACAGGAAGTGTGCCACTCATTGCTTGCACTCCTGTGCAGGGTGTGTGGCTATGCCCGTGGACTTGGATCTACCTGCGGAGTTGGTGGAGTTTGCTGATGTGTTTGGGGAGAAGGAGGCAGATCAGCTGCCTCCGCATCAGTCGTATGACTGTCCAATTGACTTGTTGCCTGATGCGAAATTGCCGGTGGGTCGGATATACTCCCTGTCGGAACCGTAGCTGGCCGTGTTGTGGGACTTTACTGAAAAAAATCTCCGGAAAGTGTTTATCCGGCCTTCTACCTCCCCGTTGGCTGCACCGGTGCTCTTCGTCAAAAAGAAATCAGGGGAGCTATGTCTGTGCTGTAATTACCACAAGTTGAATGCAATCACAGTATGGAATCGGTACCCGCTTCCCCTCATCCCTGAACTGATTGAGCGGCTTCATCAAGCTAAAATCTTCATGAAGTTGGACTTGCGTGGGGCATACAACCTGGCTCGCATTTGTGCAGGTGACGAGTGGAAGACGGCCTTCTGGACAAGGTATGGTCATTTTGAGTATACTATGATGCCTTTTGGCTTAACCAATGCTTCAGCTGTGTTCATGCATTTCATGCACGACGTCTTCCGTGACTTATTGGATCAGTTCATGGTCATTTATCTAGATGACATTTTGATTTGCTTGGCCTCCCTGCAGGAATATTGGCAACATGTGCCGCTGGTGTTGCAAAGCGTGTGTGATAACCACCTGTTTGCTAAGCGTGAAAAGTGTCAGTTTGCACAAACTACGATCGAGTTCTTGGGTCATCGTATTTCACCTGCCAGGGTGGAAATGGACCCAGAAAAAGTCGAGTTGTTACAGACATGGGAACCTTCACAGTGGGTCATGGATGTGCAGTGATTGTTGGGGTTTGCAAACTACTACTGCACATTTATTCCCCACTTTGCTGCCTTGATTGCTCCCTTTTCTTTTTTTTTATAAGAGGTTTTATTTTTCCAAAAACACAAACATAACAAACAAACATACAACACATAGATCCATATCAATTTCAAGTATGTCGGTCGGTCAAAAATCACAGTGCCTACCCCTCATTATTCATACTCAATATTACAAAAGGAAAAACTATAATCATTATTATTAATCCTTTATCATATTATAATCTCTATATTGTTTCAACAGTTCTATCTATCTTTATATTCCCAAAATATATTACCAAACTTTTTTGTCTAACCATTGATAGAACATATTCCATATCTTATAAAACTGCTTTTCTTCTTGGTCCCTAATTTCAAATGTTAATCTACTCATTTCAGCACAATCCAAGATCTTCTTAATCACTTCCTCCTGCGTAGGTGTCTTATCATTTCTCCAGTTTTTAGCAAATACAATTCTAGCGGCTGTCAGTACATTTACAATCAAATATTTCAGCTCTTTGTTAAATGTCTCTGGTACAATTCCCATCAGGAATATCTCAGGTTTCAAGTCTATATGTTGTTGTGTCATTTTTCCAACCACATGTGGATTTTAGTCCAGTATCTTTTAGCATCAACGCAAGTCCACCACATGTGGTAGTAGGAGCCAGGTATCTGATGACATTTCCAACACTTATCCGATTTATCCTTGAACATTCTTGCAATCCTTCTCGGGGATAGGTGCCACCTGTAAAACATCTTATACAAATTTTCTTTATATGCAGTTGACATTGTCATTTTATAATTCTGATCCCACAGTGTTTGCCATCTCTAGATCTATCCCATAACCGAAATTTTTCCCCAAGCAATCATTGTTTCCTTAACCTGCTCCTCTTCCATTCTAACTTCTAATAGATAACCATAAAGTTTTTTAATCATTTTTCATTCGTGCCCATCAAGATTTTATCTAATTCAGTTGGTTTTATAAATCCCTTCAGTCCTAACATCCTCATCATATCTAGATTGTATTTGCAAATATGAAAACCAATTCATTTTATACCTTGTTCTTGTAGTGTTTGCATCGATTTGAGTTCACCCTTTTCATTTAAAATCTCCATATCTAACTGTTTGTTCCTTCTTGTATATTATTGCATATGAAAAGCTTCAATAGTAGATACCCATAATGGAATTTGTATATAATGCTGTTCTCTAGTTTTTCCCAATTTAAAATAAAGCTTCTCGAAAATAGTGTCTTCTAAAATATCCTTGTTTTTTTTTTTTTTTTTACCATAAGAAAGCATGCCATCCTAATAATAAATCATGACCCTCTAAAGTTAATAATCTATTATTTCTCAATGTTATCCATTCTTTCACCCACATCAGACTTGCAGCTTGATAATACAATTCCCAGTGCTAATCCCCTCTTGACCTTGCATCTTGTAATAGCTTAAATTTGATTCTTGGCTTTTTGCCCTGCCATATAAATTTGGATGTGATTTTATTTAGATCTTCAAAGTACCCTTTCCCAAGTCTAATTGAGATGTCTGAAGTAATCTGCTCAAGAAAGGGGAGAAGTTCCATTGGGGTGCTGAGGAGCAGGCAGCTTTCGATGCCCTCAACATCGCCTTTGCTTCCGAGCCTATCCTCAAACACCCTGATCCATTCCAGCCGTTTGTGGTGGAAACAGATGCTTCTGATGTGGCTGTTGGTGCAGTGCTGCTCCAGGCTTACACTCCCGCAGGTACCTTGTTCCCTTGCGCTTATTATTCATGGAAGTTGTTGGCTCTGGAGCACAACTATACGATATGGGAGAAGGAGCTATTGGCAGTTAAGGTCGCTTTTGAAACATAGTATCATTCTCATATTGTTCTTTATCTGCCTTTTGGGTAGGAAGCCATTTTGGTCAGCATGTATAAATGTATTGAGGAATCTTTTCAGATGTTCGGCCATTATGTATGCAAATATTTTGTAGCCTGTATTCAGTAATGAAATTGGCCTATAATTTTGAATTAACGTTTGATCTGCATCCTCCTTTGGAATCAGCACTATATTGGCCTCCATTCATGATGATGATATCCTCACTTCTGTAAGGATAGCATTATATACCTCTAGTAGCATTGGACCTAGGCTATCCTGAAGTTCTTTATACAATTCTGATGGCAATCCATCGGGACCCAGTACTTTGTTCTTTTGTTTTTTGATGGCCTCAGTTAGTTCTGACATTCTTATTTCTTCATTGAGCATATCTTTTATTTCTTCTGGTACCTTTGGAAGTTCAGCCTTTTCCAGAAATTGTCGTGTTTTTTCCTCTGTATAGCCTTTGTTTTCTTTGTATAGGTTCTCATAAAAGCGAGTTTGGTCTATAATTTTTGATTTGATTAACATGGGTACCTTCTTTCGAAATCAAGGTAATACCGTGTTTCCCCGAAAATAAGACCTACCCCAAAAATAAGACCTAGTGTAAATCTCCAGTTCCAGGAAGACTTTTCAGGAGCAACCGTGCACCCGAAACACCCCTACACACTCACACCCACTATTTGGCACCATAAATATATAAGACCCCTGAAAATAAGACCTAGTGTTTTTAAAAAAATATAAGACAGTGTCTTATTTTCGGGGAAACATGGTATATGATTGCCTCAATGATTCAGGTATTTTTGCATTTAACAAAGCCTCGTTGCATACCTCCAGTAATACTGGTTCCAATGATTCCCCTAATTTTTGATATAATTCTCTTGGTAAACCATCTGTCCCCGGGGTTTTATTTGCCTTTTGTTTTTGGGTCACTTCCTTCAATTCTATTAATGTAATTTCTCTATTTAATATATTCCTTGTTTCTTTTTCAATTATTGACATACTATCTTTTTTTAAATACTGATCTATTTTCTCTGTTGCTATTATTTTTTGACTATAAAGATCTTCAAAGTATTTTAGAGCAATCCTTTTTTCTTCTTCATTATTTTGTAATATTCCTAATTCATCTTGAAGCTGGTATATTATTCTTTTTTCCTTTTCTTTTTCAATTTATAGGCCAGCCATCTCCCTGGCTTATTTGCATTTTCAAAATAATTTTGCTTCATAAATTTAAGATCTCTTGCAATGTCTTCCTGTTGTAATAGATTTAATTTCTGTTTGGCCAAATTCAATTGTTCTTTAATTTGATCACTCCCTGGTTTTTTTTGCATTTGTTTTTCTAGGTCTCCTATTTCTAATTGTAATGTGTTTTGTTGCTCCCATTTCTCCTTGTTCCTTTTTGCCATGTAGGATATTGTTACCCCCCGGTGTATGCTTTCATTATATCCGATAGGGTTTGCAATGATGTACGTTTTTTTTGTTTATATTGAAAAATAGTGTCAATTCATTTGAGATTTTTTGAATATATTCTTCTTCTAATAGTATCTGGGGGTTCAGTGTCCATCTTTTTCTTTTCTTTTTCTGGCCTTTCCAACTTACTTTAATGGGGTTATGGACAGCCCAGGTGTTTGGGAGAATTTCAATTTTCTCTATTTCTTTACCTAAAGCAATATTTGTCCATGTCATGTCAATCCTTGAGTATGATTTATGTGGGTTTGAGTAAAATGTAAATTTTTGTTCTGAGTGATTTAATGTTCTCCATACATCAATTAAGTTCAATTCCTCTGTCATATCAAAGAATGTTTGTGGTAGTATATTCCTTTTTAAAAATTTCTTATTATCGCAAATGTAGCCTTTTGTAGTCTCTACTATTCCATTATAGTCTCCAACTATGCTTATATCTTTTTGACCTATCTCAACAATTTTTTCATGGAGTTTTTTGTAGAATTTTTTTTGGTTTTTATTAGGTGCCTAAATATTTACTAGTAGCATCTTTCTTTGTCCTATCTTTATTTCTAATATTAATATTCTTCCTTTGATGTCTGCATAAATTTGCTTTGCTTCTATTTCTTCCCTAATGTATATCACCACCAACCCTTTTTTTCTGCCAGTGCAGTATGGAGTTTCCCCAGTTTATTGAATTCTGAGTACTTTTTATCTTAGTTCTTGATATGTACCTCTTGGAGGCACACAGTATCTATGTATACCGTTCTTCGACTAAAACATATGAAGAACGGTTACAGGAACTGGGCTTGGCTAGTCTAGTAAAGAGAAGGACCAGGGGAGACATGATAGCAGTCTTCCAATATTTGAGGGGTTTGCCACAGAAGGGTCAAGCTATTTTCTAAGCCTGTGGCCAGGAATAATGGATGGAAACTGAACAAGGAGAGTTCTAACGCCTTCTTCATTTTGGGTTTCTTGTGTTTCTTTTGCTTTGTCTTCCTGGTCTTCTATCTCTAATTCTAACTGGCCTTCTTCCTGACTTCCTTCCTCTACCTTCTCTCTACTACTATCATTTTCTTCCATTCCTGTCAATTGGTCGTATAATTCTTGGGCTTTGTCCAAGTTGTCTATTTTTATCTTTTTCCCTTGCCATGAAACTAGCATGCTTTCTGGGATTATCCATCGAAACAAGATGTTCCGTTTACTTAATTGTACTTCCAGGTATCGATAATCTTTGCGTTGTTCTCTAACTTGCCTTGGTATTTGTTTGAGAGTGATCATTTCTTTGTCCTTATACAGTATGGGCTCCTCCCTTGTTATTTTATATATTATGTCCCTGACGTGCACTTCTCTAGGTAGCCGATGTCTTTTGGTGTAGTTAGCCAGGACCCTGTAGACCTCATCTATCTTTTTTATAATCTCTTGGCTATCACTTTCCAGGGTTTCTGCTATCAGTTCCGCCATCAATTTTCCCAGGTCTTCATCCTTAGCCTCTGTTATATTCTGAAATCATAAATAGAAAGAGGCGCGGTCCATCTCCAAATGGATCAGGGAATCTTCCAAATTCTTATTTATTTCCATCATGCGTTGATCAACCTGCTCTAAATTTTTCTCTGTTCTTTCTGATTTTGCTTCTACTGTTTTAATTTTTTGCTCATTTTTCTGAATCGCCTCTTGTATAGAATCAACCTTGTTGTCCAGCTTTTGAATGTTATTAGTCAATTCCCCATGGTTTTTGGACATTGTCTCCTGTAACTTCACCATCGTTTCTTGAATCATTATCAGTGTTGATTGCATTGTTGGCGTATTTACATTACTGATGGGTTTGAAGATATTTTCTTCCCTGCCCTTAAAGTGGTCGTCGTTATGCTGGTCATTTCTTTCAGAATTTTTTTTTGCTCTCCTAGAATTTTATAAATGCTTTCCCAAATTATCATATAATCACTTTATAGTTAGTAATATTAAATCTTATCGTTCCTTCTTGTTTCTTTTATATCCAATATATTAGATTGCATTAAATCACTGGTATTCTGTTTCTGTTCCTTTTTGTGTTATCAATGTTATATCACTCACTATCTTAATCTCTCAAAAGACCAATTTCTATTTCAGGATACTAAAACTAAATATTTAAAATATTTAAAACTAAATATTATGTTTCTATGTTTCTTACTCAATATTTCCATAATTAATTTCCATTCATATACACTGTAATAAATATAATATATATTATACGATATAGTATAATTGATGCTTAATATGTAATTAACATAGGTATTAATCTAAGTATATAAATCCTAATTATACTTTAAATAGAACAATATCTATATATATATCAAAAATTATAATCTATTAAATAATCAATAATACGTATGAGTAACTACAACTAATATTTGGCATTCAGTATAAATATAAATTAATATAATCTATATAATAATAGATTAATCCTATAAATATAATAAAGCTTATCTGTATTTTAAATCTTTCCTAAAAGTATTTTAATCTTTAAACTTAATACAAATATTATAAATTACATATAAATATTATAATCGATATTTCAAAATACTTAATATATTGAACCAATTATTTTACAATTATTCCTCTAATAGACTTAGCCTCCAATTAATATAAAGTTACTTGATGTTAGAGTGTTCGTTTCCAGTTCTGTCTCAGGATTTTCGATAGTTCTCCTGCTTGTTCAGTTATTAAGTTCTGTGGTTCTACAGTTCGTTCCTCTAGTCGTTCACAGTTTTCTCCAGATCTTCTTAAGTTGCCTTGTTGTTCTCTAAGCCGCCGAGGCTATCCGCTTCCTCTCCGCTGCTCACAGGGCTTTTCTTCAACAAATCCACAGTCACCTCCAAAGCTCTCTTCTTATCTCCTCTTTCTGCTTCACACTTTCAATTTCTCTCAATTTCACTCTGCACAGCCATGCAGCTGATATTTTGTTGCTTCTGGCTCCAGTCAAGCTGATTCACCGGATTCTCCTTTTCCCCTCTCTCAGTTTTAAAGTCTTCTATTCTCTCTTTTTCAACTTTAATCAGCTTTAAGTTTTTTAAAAAATTACAGGTCTTTCTTTCAGGATGCTGCTTTTTGGGGTTAAAACCCTCCCCTTGCAGCTTCCTTCTCTGCCGAAAATCTCTGGAAATTACTCACTTTAAAAGTTCAATCCAGTCTATTGCAATATGGGATTTTTTCCAGAATGTCATAGTCCATTTTTACAGCTGTTTCTTCCTCTTCAGTTGTGACTAGCCACTGTTTTGAGACTGCCATGTCAAAATGACAAGGCAGGACACTCTCCGCACTGGGATTGAGGAAAATCCTTCAGTGCAGCGGGAGGCTGGCTCCCTCTCCACTGCACCCTTGGGGTCCCCTCTGCTTCGTGTTGCTCTCCAAGCTTTCTGCACCTTTGAAGGGTCCCCGATCATGGAAAAATCAGAGTTAAAGGATGGAGCTAGTCCTCTTCGCTCTGCAACACCAAGACGTTGTCACAGGAAGTCCCATCCTGCAGTTTGTTAATCCATTTCTTTTCTTTCTGTTTCTTCAATTTATATGCTAGCCACCTTCCTGGTTTATTCGCATTCTTGAAAAAGTTTTGGTTTGCTTTCTTTATGTACTGTGCCAGTTCTTCTTTTTCGAGGAAGGCCAACTTATATTTGATTAGTTCCAATTTTTCTTTTAGATTTCTGTTTTGTGGCTTCCTTTGTAATTCTGCCTCTAGTTTCCTATATTTTTCTTCCAAGTCTTTTAATTTTTGTTTCTTAATTTTGTTTTTCTTAGCCATAAATGATATAGTGACCCCCCCTCATGAATGCTTTCGTCATATCCCATAGATTTTGTATGGATGTGTCTCCTGTCTTATTTTCTTTGAAGAAAAGTTCCAATTCTTTGTTAATCCTCTGAATAAAGTCTTCATCTTTCAAAATTGCTCGGTTAAGTGTTCATCTTGGGCTTTTCCTTTGTCCTCTCCAAGTAATTCTCATGGGGTTATGGTCTGCTCAGAGGTTTGTATCAATTTCTACTTCCTTTATTTCTAAGATTAACTCCATTGACATCCAAGCCATATCGACCAGGACTTATGTCTGTTCGAATAAAATGTATATTGTTTCCTCTCCTGGTTTCTCTCTCTCCATGAATCTTGAATATTTAGCTCTTCTGCCATTTGAAAAACATTCTGGGTAGTATCCTTTTCTTTTTTTGTCACTCTTGTAGTCTAATTTCTTGTCTATTATGGCATTGAAGTCTCCCAGTATACATATGATGTCATTCTCTGTCTCTTGGATAATGCTATGCAATTTCTTGTAAAAAATTTCCTGTCCCCCATTTGGCGCATATATTTTGACTAGTAACACCTTTTTTTTGTTTAATGTTATTTCTACAACCAGTATCCTTCCTTCTTCATCCTGGTAGATTTGCTTAGTCTGGTTTGTTTCTTTGATATACAACGCTACCCCTCTCTTCTTCTGTTATGCTAGTGCCACAGAAAGTTTCCCCAGTCTGGGGTATTCCAATACCTGTTTCTGCTGATTGTTGATGTGGACCTCTTGTAGCACAATTATGTCTAAGTTCAGTCACTGTAGTTTAGTAAAACAAATTCTTCTTTTTCTGAGGGGAGTTTAAACCATTAATGTTTAATGATATAATCTTTACTTCCTCTTGCATGTTTCTATTTGTTTCTAGGTGTTGCGCCATCAGTTCTTCTGTGATGACCCGGGGCATGACACAAAAATAACAAAGTCACCAAAGTAGAATAAATTCCCTTTAATGCTTCCAAATTGGCCCCAATGTCCAATTCTCCTTGGCTGGACAACAAACTCTTCTCCCTGTGCAGCCATTTAAGATCTTTTGTCTACGGTTTACATTGGAGATGCCCGTGGTGAGAGAGCGTGGCCTATTCCAGATTGAGGTTTGAACATCTGCCACGGGTCTGCCATGAGAGGGCAGCCTGGTTTTCGAATCTGGACTCTCTAATGGACAATATAATATCTCGGACTAGACCAAGTTATATACCAGACTTTGTTGCTGCTATTGGTGTTGTCATCTCCTTTAACCCTTATGTCCGTTTTAGATATGGTCTCCTACTATATGATCTTACATGGTAGCAGAATTGCAGGCCCTGAGAGGACTCCCTCCCTCTCGGGTTTGCCCTATTGTACTATCTCCGGCCTACCTCGAGGATGGGTTATGGAACCCGGAGAGATGGCATGGCAGAGGGAGGGGGGGGGTGGGGCTCTAATAAATTGTGAAAGAGGGTCACTAGGGCCCCTTTATTTAAATTTTTAACCAATTTTTTAAGAAGGTTAGGGAGGAGGGTGGGAAATGGCGTTGAGGGGGTAGGATGCAGCCCGGCCCGTGGCGGGGGCAGGGGCTGGGGGCTGGTGGGGGCCAGGAGTGCGGGCCGGGGACCGCAATCCCCAGGGTGGCTGGGATTGGCGGGAGGTGAGGAGGCATGGGGCCAAATTATGTTCTGGGAGCGCGCCCTCGCTATCTTCGAGCGGTGGCGCTCCGACCTATCCTCCCTTGGGGCACAGGAACTGGGCCCCCTGGGCTCAGACTGGTGTATTTTAATGCCAGGTCCGTGGCTAATAAGTCTTCCCTCCTCCGTGAGGTGATCGAGGAGGAGGCTGCGGACCTGGCCTGCATCACGAGACCTGGTTGGGGCCAGAGGAGGGGTCCCTCTGGTTGATCTATGCCCCCCAGGTTTTTGGATTTTGCACCGGTCTCGGGCCCAGGGGAGGGGTGGTGGAGTGGCCGTGGTTATTCGGGAGACCTTGATTCCAAGGGAGGTCGCGTTCCTGAGATAGGCGGTGGTGAGACTCTTCTCTTGAGGTGGGGGCCTGGTGGTCGGGTGGGCTTGCTGCTGACATACCTTTCCCCAGCTGTGTAGCAGCAGCCCTGCCTGGGCTTCTCGACATCCTCTCGGGGTGGCGGTGGATCTCCCAGGGCTTATGGTCCTGGGTGATTTTAACCTGCCCTCCCTGGGGGTCGGGTTTGGCCAGGAATTCATGGCCTCCATGGGGCCATGGGCCTGACCCAGTTGGTTCAGGGCCCGACTCATGAGGGGGAAACACCTCGACCTAGTTTTGTCTCGGAACGGTGGCGGAGTGATATAGGGCAGGCCAGTTGTACGACTCTGCCCGTCCCATGGTCTGATCACTATCTCCTTGGCTGGTCTTCCAACAGGCGCTCCCCACCGCTGGGATGAGGAGCCACTGAGATGGTTCCGCCCCAGACGCCTGATGGACCCTGAGAGGTTCCAGGTGGAACTGGGGTTTTTTCCCACTTCCCTTGCCCACAACTCTGCCGAGGACCTAGCGGCTGCTTGGCAACAGGCTGCTGGGGCTGCCCTTGACAGAGTTGTCCCCATGCGTCCCCTCAGGCGCCGTGGATCCCGGGTGGCTCCTTGGTATACAGAGGAGCTCCGGGAGATGAAGCGCCGTCGGAGGGGTTTAGAGAGCAGGTGGAGGGCCACCCGCTCCCAATCCGATCAAATCCAGTTAAGAGCCCATATTAGGACTTACCTGGTAGCTATAAGGGAGGCAAGAAGGCTTTATCTCTCCCCCCTCATAGAGTCCGCAGATAACCGCCCAGCCGCCCTGTTTAGGGCCACCCGCTCCCTCCTATATCCGGGGGAGGTGGTGAACCCTCTCCGGGGAGGAGCTGAGGAATTTGGTCAATATCTGTCGGATAAAATCGCAGATTCGGGGGTTGTGTTCCACCTTGCAGTGGTCTGAGGATCGTGGTGCAAGCAGTCTGGCCGATGTGATCTGGACTGAGTTCGATCCTGTTTCTGAGGATGAAGTGGACAGGATTATGCGGCGTCTGAGTTCCACCACATGTTTGTTGGACCCGTGCCCTTGGTTGGCTTATGCCGCCAGGGAGGTCACCTGCGGTTGGCTCCGGGCAGTGGTCAATGCTTCATTAAAGGAGGGTGTCTTTCCCTCCGCCCTGAAAGAGGCGGTGGTGAGGCCCCTCCTGAAGAAGCCTGCCCTGGACCCGACCATGTTAGACAACTTCCGTCCAGTCTCCAACCTTCGTTTTCTGGCGAAGGTTGTTGAGAGTGTGGTGGCTCAGCAGTTTCCACTTTTCCTGGATGAAGCGGACTACCTAGATCCGTACCAATCGGGCTTCCGGCCTGGTTTCAGCACGGAGACGGCATTGGTCGCACTGATGGATGATCTCTGGAGGGCCCGGGACAGGGGACTTTCCTCTATCCTGGTCCTATTAGACCTCTCAGCGGCTTTCAATACCATTGACCATGGTATCCTTTGCGGCGCCTGGGGCTGGGAGTGGGGGCACTGTATTTCGGTGGTTCTCCTCTTACCTCTCGGGGTGGTCAATGGTGTTGATGGGGGCAGAGGTCGGCCCGAGGGCACTCACTTGTGGGGTCCCTCAGGGTCGGTCCTCTCCCCTTTATTCAATATCTACATGAAACGCTGGGTGAGATCATCCGTGGTTTGGGGTGAGATACCATCAGTATGCTGATGATACTCAGCTATACATCTCCACCCCAGGCCAGATCAGTGATGCCCTCTCCGTGATGACTCGCTGTCTGGATGCGGTACGGACCTGGATGGATGGAAACATGCTTCAGCTCAATCCGCCAAGACTGAGTGGCTGTACATACCGCATCTCGGTCCAGTCAGGAGTGTCCATCGCTGACCATAGGGGAGTGGTGTTGCCCCTGTGGATAGGGCGGAACCTGGGGTCCTCCTGGATGCACGGCTCCAATTGGAGGATCAGGTGGGGGCCGCCGCCAGGGGCCTTTGCCCAGGTCGCTGGTTCGCCAGCTTCAGCCCATTTCTGGACCGAGATGCTGCGTGGTCACTCATGCCCTTGTCATCTCGCCGACTCGACTACTGCAATGCTCTCTATTTAGGACTGCCCTTGCATACCATCCGGAGGTTGCAGCTGGTGCAGAATGCGGCGGGTGGTGATGGGAGTTACCCGATTCTCCCATATTACCCCCCTCCTGCGCGGCCTGCATTGGTTGCCGGTTGCACTACGGGTGAGATTCAAGGTTCTGACTTTAACATTCAAAGTCCTACACGACATGGGTCCACAATATTTAAGGAGCGGCTCCTGCCGATATCGAAGCGCCACCCGCCGGCGGGCACATAGGCAAGGACTCTTCGGGGACCTGTCGGCAAATCAGTGTCGGCTGGCGGTCCCCCGGCGATGAGCCTATTCTGTAGCGGTCCCCGACTTATGGAATGAACTGCCTCTAGACCTCCGTCTGGCCCCTGACCTCCGCACCTTCCGCCGCGATTTAAAGACCTGGTTGTTCGACCAAATCGGGCTGTGATTACCTCACCAGGGCCATGGGATAATTTTAAGTATTTTAATTTGGTTTTATTGGGCTTAAAATTGTTTAATTCTTTTTTAAATAATTATTGTATTGTATGTTTTAATTGTGAGCCACCCCGAGTCTTCGGAGATGGGGCGGCATATAAGTCCAATAAATAAATAATAAATAAATAAATAAAAAACAGTCTATGAAGGGCAGAAATGCAGTCCGAACCCAAAGTAAAGATAATTAGAAATAAAAAAAACCAACACAAACCATACTGAAGTAATTAACACAGCAGGCCAGGATCATAAATTGCAGACTTTCAAAGGATAATGCAGCACCCACAGTTGGGAGGACACCAAAACCCAGATAAGGCTTGACCAAGATAATGCATGCTTTGCTTCCAGCAAGGAGCTGTGTGCAAATGCCCCACTTATATCCTGTTCTCCCAGCTGCAACTAATGAAAGGGATCAGGGCCTTCTTCTCTCTTGTAAGCCACATTGCTCCCTTCTCCGTTCCTTCCTGCGTGCCCTAGGATGAAGAGGGGGTGGCCCTGGGTCTTCCTCTGAATGCCCAGCTGGACTGTGTCCTTCCCCCGTTTCTTCCACAGCCACCGGAGCCACACTCTCATTCCCTGTCAGCTGCTCAATCTCCCCCTCAGAATCAGACTCCAACAAAGGCATGACATCAGCCATGGTATCTGGTAGGTCCTCTCTCCTTTCTTCTTTCACATTTTGAAATCACAGAAAATGTGCCGCTTTCTCTGATTCTAACAGCAGTACCGTCGTTTCCAATTCCTTGTTTGCCTGGATCAATTTTGTGCTCAATTCGTCCACTCTTTTCTCTTCTTTCTCCATTCTACCTTCTATCTCCTGTAATTTCTGTTCATTTTTAATGATCTGTTCTTGAAAATTTTCAAATTTCTCATCCATCTTCTGTATTTTTTCTTTTAATTCCCTAGTGTCATTCCTCACCTCTCCTATCTCTTTTTTCATCCCATCATGGTTCCTAGCCATCACATCCTGCATTGATTGCAGCATGGCCTGTAAATCTTTAAATGAGTTGGACCTCTCTCTCTGTAGCATATCCTTGATTGATCTCTGGTTTGAGGGGTTGGAAACAGCTGAGGACGTCTGATAGGCTGGCTTCTTCCCTGTCCCGATCTTAGTTAAGTTTGTAACGCTTGTCATCTTTAACAATTAATTTATTTTATTTATTTTATTGGACTTATATGCCGCCCCATCTCCAAAGACTCGGGGCGGCTCACAGTTAAAACATACAAATACAATAAATAATTAAAAAGAATTAAACCACTATAAAGTCCAATGAAACCGAATTAAAAAGTTAAAACTATACCAGGATGAAGAAGGAAAATTTAGCTACTAACTTATTTACTTTCCAACACTCTCACCTTTCCCCCTCCCATAGACCCCTCCAGTACTTTTTCACAGTTAGATACTCAATATTAGCCAAACTATATCAGCCACTCTTCTCTTTCTGTGATGACCTGGGGTGTGGCACAAAGGCAACGCAGTCACATAAGTAAGAAGAGTCCCTTTAGTACCTCCAATTTTGCTCCCAATGTCCAGGTTACCTTCGGCTGGAGAAAAAACTCTCCCAAGAACAGTCTTTAAGTGGAGGAAATTCAGTCCGAAAACGAAGTACATACAAACTGTAAATAAAAACCCACACAAACCATGCTGCAGTAATTAACTTGACAGGGCAGAATAAGGAATTGCAGACTTGAAAGGCCAGGAAAACACACACAGTTGAGAAGATGCCAGGAACCCAGATAAGCCTAATACCAGATAATACCAGATAATTCACAATTTGCTCTCAACAGTTGGCTGTGCGCAACTCCCCTTTTTAAACACTGTGTTCCCAGCTGCAGCTAATGAAGGGAATCAGAGCCCTTTCCTCCCCCATAAGCCACACAACTCATGTTGCTCCCTTCTCTGTTCCTCCCTGCATGCCCTAGGATGAAGAGGGGGTGGGCCTATGTCTTCCTCCGAATTCCCTCTGCCTTGCTCTACCTCTCCCCTGCTCTGCCCAGATGGACTTTGCCCTTCCCCAGTTTCTTCCACAGCCAATGGAGCCACATTCCCACTCCCTGTCAGCTGCCCGGCCTCCCCCTCAGAATCAGATTCCGACAGGGGCATGACACTTTCCTTCTGCTGTCTCTATTGTCTTTACTTCTAAATTTAGTAAAGCATTTAATCATAATTATAATAATAGTAGTAATTAGAGAGTAATATAAATAGAAGTGTGTAATAGCAACATTAGTGATATATATATACATAATATCAGTACAGTTTTATACTATAATTGTAATATATAGATATAGTTGTAATAGCAGTCCTATATAGTAATATTCCTCTATATTAACAATAGCATCTTGTTAATAGCCAAAATGACAATGATAACAATTCCTATAGTAACAGTAATGTCAATAATACCATAGCAATAATAATCAATACCAATGACACTTGTAGTAATAGTGGTAATGTTGAAAGTATCAGGTACTAACCAGATAGAGTCAATCTTATAAATGTCATTTATAATTTGATCCAAAATAATAATAATAATAATAATAATAATAATAATAATAATAATAATAAAAAATTTGACTTGTATGCCGCCCTTCTCCCTAAGGACTCAGGGCGGCTAACAATAAAACAACACATATTTACATATAATTTACCTAAAAACAAATTAAACCTAACAAGTCAAGATAAACAATAAAACATTAAAACCTTAAAAACTAAAACAGTTAAAAACCCCCCACCTGGGTCATTCCAGGCCAGCCTGTTGAAACAACCAGGTCTTCAGGTCCCGCCGAAGGAGCGGAGATCAGGGGCCAAACGGAGATCCACGGGGAGCTGGTTCCAAAGGGTGGGCGCTCCCACAGAAAAGGCCCTAGCCCTGGGAACCACCAGCCGACAATGCCTAACCGACGGTACCCCAAGGAGGCCCCTCCTGTGGGAGCGAACAGGGCGATCGAAATGTGATGCTGGCAGGAGGCCGCAAGTACCCTGGACCCAAGCCATTTAGGGCTTTATAAGTTATTACTAGCACCTGAAACTAACCGGAGGCAACCGGCAACCAATGCAGGTCACGAGGAGGGGTGTAACATGGGAGTATCGGGATACTCCCATCACAGCTGGCCGCATTCTGCACCAGTTGTAACCTCCGGGTAGTTCGCAAGGGCAGCCCCATGTAAAGAGCATTACAGTAGTCGATTCTGGAAGTGACGAGCGCATGAGTGACCATTCGAAGGGCATCTCGGCTCAGGTAAGGGCGGAGCTGGCGAACCAGCCAAACCTGGGCAAAAGCCCCCCTGGCCACAGCCCCCACCTGCTCCTCCAAACTGAGCTGTGGGTCCAGGAGGATGCCCAGATTCCTCGCCCTATCCACGGGGGGCAACACCTATCCCCCCATGACCAAAGATGGAACATCGCCTGAAAACCGAGATGCCGGTAAGAACAGCCACTCCGTCTTGGTCAGGTTGAGCCGGAGCCTATTCCTTCCCATCCAGACCCGTACCGCCTCCAGGCACCGGGACATCACAGAGAGAGCATCACTGATCTGGTCTGGGGTGGAGATATAAAGCTGGGTATCATCAGCATATTGATGATACCTCACCCCAAAACCTCGGATGATCTCGCCCAGAGGTTTCATGTAGATATTAAACAGGAGAGGCAAGAGAACAGACCCCTGGGGCACCCCACAAGTGAGGGGCCTTGGGGTTGATCTCTGCTCTCCTGCCAACACTGACTGCGAGCAGCCCGAGAGGTAGGAGGAGAACCACCGCAGAACAGTGCCCCCCACCCCCAACCCCCCAAATAGTACAATTTCACCTTGTTCTCCTTTATCACTGTCAAGGTCTAGTTTCTTTATTGGTGTATTAAAAATCTCTATGTCCCATAGTCCTAAAGTAGATGTCCCAGGATCTGCTATAGCAATCTTTATTTGTCTTGATTGTAGTCTTACTGTAGTTATGTTCTTTATAATCAAACGCCCCTAGATGTCCTCCACATTGCTCAGTTATAAAATGTAATTTTACATGAAGTATAAATGATAGAGAAGATGAAATCAACAAAGATAGTCACAACTGTGCACAGTCACTTCTTTATCACAAATTTACCGTTATATACCCACGTTGGCCAGAAGGTGTCTCACTTTTCCCACCAGTCAGAAAGCACTGTCAGAGAGAGCCATTTTATCTGTCATATTTCCTTCTCACTTTCCATCTCTTAAAGTTTATATTTCACCTAGTATCATCAAAATTGAATTTCCTTTATGGCTTTAGCAGAAAAAAGTCTAATCACCGTTCCCCATGGAGTTTGGTTTAAAATTAGATCGCTGCTACTGTTCTTCTTTAAATCTTCCTTGCTAATGGCCCCTAGCGTTGCTCAGCACTTTCTCATGCCACTTTGATGATGGGGGGGGGAGGGAAAACATCCACCCTGTTGGGGGGGTATATGGCCCATTTCTATGGAAATGGCTCAGCACTAAAGAATTTATGACTCTGTTGCTTGGAGACCCCATCATAAACTGGGTAGAGGGCCTCTTCATGGCTGTCTTTCATGCAAGGCACAAGCAGTGGGGAATCAACTTTGTTTTTTCTTTGTGGCTGAAGACTCAGGAAATATCACAGATTCCTGCCCAAATTCTGTCTCTTGTTTGCAAAAAACAGTCTTAGGGTTGCAGGGAGAGACAGGGACAATGTTACTTGTTTTGTCTCTAGCAAGTGGGGGGATTTCCGGCCCCTCCCAATAATTCAAACAGGCTGTATAACTTCAGTTGCTCAGAGGGAGAGGGAGAGAGAGATCAGAGTTTAAATCCTCCTTTGGGAGTTCTGATTTCAATATACTTTTACTTTGACGTGCAGATTAGCACTGTAATTTTACTGTGGGAGTTGACTCTTCATAGGAATTCAGATAGTAGTATAATTTTACTTTGCAAATTCAGAGTAGTCCATATTTTCACTTTGGGAGTCCAAATTGTTGGAAGTTACAATTCACCCCTCTCCTAGGAAAAGAAAAGAAAATTTAAAAATATCAAAAGGGGAAAGAAAATTCCCCTAAAAGAAAGGAGAGGTGAAAACACAAGCAGGGTCAGCTCCATTAGCCCTCACCTTTGCATGGGATACAAATTAGCTAAGATCCTTTCCCACAGAAATCAAATAGATGGCAAGCTATAAAACTTGCAAAAGCAAACTCTCAAAGGAAAAGGAAATAAAAAAAGACCTCAGACACATGAAAGGAAATACTCACCAAAACACAGTCATAAAAAGTATGGCAGGAAGGAAAAGATTTAGCAAAAGGTATGACAGAAAACTCAGGGTGTTGCAACCCGGTGCAAACTGATAGCTACAAAGGATCAGGGAAAAACAGAGATTGGACTATAAAACAATTACTCCTAGATCCCAGGAAGAGATCCCAATCTCAAGAGACAGGAACTCATCACACAAACACAAATCAAGGACTTCAAGGATTCACACTTACAAATCAAAGAACATGAAGTGTATAACAAAGGGGTTTTACTACTTACTTATTAGATTAATCTCAGGAATGCTGTAGGATTTATTCTTACTTGCCTTCCTATTAATAAACTGATTCTGGCTTCCAATGCAGCTGACCAATTATTGTGTAGTGAATTTTCCCAGCTGGGAAAAAAATTGAATCCACAAAAAGGAAGGAGCTTTGCCTTTTTCCTTAATTCCACACAAATTAACTGTCTTTTTACTGTTCTGTCTTTTATAATTAGTGGCTGAATGTATAAAGACAGACAGGCAAACTCTACAAAGTCTTCCATACAAAGTTTCTTTATTGGTCACAAGGCATTCTCAAGCTGTAACTCACGGTTATGTCAAGATTCATCTAATGTCCAACTCTTTGCACAGTTGACTTCATAGTGTAAAAAGACAGTTCTTTTCATCCCATAACGATGGAGAAGAGGGAGCCAGCATGCTGCTGGGTCCAGGCAAGGAAAGGGAACAAAGGGCTTCCCCCAACCCAACCAAGGGTCAATTCAGTGACCAATCAGGATTACAGATGTGACCACATGACATGGACTACATTTACCATGATGCCTTAACTACATTTACCATGATGCATTCCCTTAAGGGGACAGCTCCCAATTCCTAACTAACTATCCCACTTCTCAATTAACTATATACTGTCTGGACAGCACACACACCCTTTCCTTGCTTGAGCTCCTTAATCTCTTGGGCCAAATTGGGGATAGCAGTCACTCTGGTAGATTCAGAACTCACTATTGCCAAAATCGGTGCAACTGTTTCCTCCACTGGATCATCACTTGTTCTGGCCAGCTGTCAGCTCTTCAGTTCGGCCATGACAGGTCGTCTTCTTCCACGTCCGGATTAAGAATGGGATTCTTTTGAGCCACACCACGGACCACCATCCAGATGCGCTCGTTGAACTGTCCTTCCACTCTTGGTAATCCCCCCGAGCTACCTTCAGCTTTCTGGAAGCTCTCCAAACACTAGAAAATCAGCTGTATTTCGCGGAGCTCTCCGCTTGCACAGCCATTCAGGCTGACAGCTAGCCCTGCCTCCAGGATCATTTCAATTCTGAAAAGCTTACTGTTTATTGAATACATAGCGTGGTAATGGTGAGGTAAAACTAACTCTGAATTTCTAAGGCACCATTTGTTACCATAACACTATGGTATTAAACAATGAATTTCTCAGCTCAACCCCCAGGCTTCCATGGTGACCATGTAAAAAAGTTTTCTTTGTTATGGGAAGTTGGGAACCATCTGCCTTCTTCTTTTTCACACCTGTTGATGCGACTTTGAAAAGTGTCCAGACTCTCACAAGCTTCTGTGGAACTGCAGAAGTTTTGTTTCTCCAAAGTAACCCATTTGTAGTCACCACCTCCCCTGCTTACTCTAATGACAGGTTGAAATGGAGAGGCATGTAGCTGCCCATGTTTCACTCGACATTCACACTGTTTGTTCCCCAAACGTTGAGCATTTTATTTAGGCATTTGAGATCTTTATGTCTGACTCTTAGGTATGCTTCCTATATCTCCTATTTAGTGTTTGAGTTTGTCTTCCTTCTCACTTCCAGCCCCCTGGACTGCCATGAGAGGGCATCTAGGGAATGAGATGACCCAGTTGATTGGATTTTTACCTATGTTGAGACATTAACATCATTAATAGGACATATTATTTACATCTGCTGGCCATTGGTTCCTTCGTTAACGGGACATTTATTATCAGATGCGAACTTATCTGGCTGCAGAATTGTGGGCTCTGAGGGATTCTCCCCTCTCTCAGGCTTGGCCCGCTGGTTTATCCCCAGCCTATCTTGAGGACAGATCATGGAATTTATTTATTTATTTATTTATTATTTATTTATTTTTTGGACTTGTATGCCACCCCATCTCCGAAGACTCGGGGTGGCTCACAACTAAAAACAACGAAAATAAATAATTAAAAAAGAAGTAAACCATTCACAAGCCCAAAAAGTTATAAAACTAAAATTTACAATAATTTAAAATAATTTAAAAACCCATCCCCCACCAGGGAGGGGTCACAGCCCGGATTGGTCAAACAACCCCAGGGGCAGTTGGTTCCAGAGGTCAGGGGCCATGATAGAATAGGCTCATCGCCGGGAGACCGCCAGCTGACATTGGCTTGCCGACGGGACCCCAAGGACTCCTTGCCTGTGTGCTCGCACAGGGCGGTTGGCGCTCGATATCGGCAGGAGTCGCTCCCTTAAGTATTGAGGACCCATGCCATGAAGGACTTTGTATGTTAAAACCAAAACCTTGAATCTCACCCGGAGTGCAACCGGCAACCAATGCAGGCCGCGCAGGAGGGGGGTAATATGGGAGAATCAGGGAACTCCCATCACCACCCACGCCGCCGCATTCTGCACCAGCTGCAGTCTCCGGATGGTATGCAAGGGCAGTCCTAAATAGAGAGCGTTGCAGTAGTGACTTGTATGCGCCCCATCTCGAAGAGGCTCACAACTAAGAAACAGTCGAGTCTAGAGGTAACAAGGGCGTGAGTGACTGTGCACAGGGCATCTCGGTCCAGAAATGGGCGAAGCTGTCCAACAAGGCGGAGCTGGGCAAAGGCCCCCCTGGCAACGGCCCCCACCTGCTCCTCCAACCGGAACCATACATCCAGGAGGACCCCCAGATTCCACGTCCTATCCACAGGGGGCAACACCCTATGGCCAAAGATGGATATTCCTGACTGGGCCGAGATGCCGGTATGCACAACCACTCAGTCTTGGCCAGGTTGAGTCGAAGCATGTTCCCACTCATCCAAATCCATACTGCATCCAAACACCGGGTCATCAGGGAGAGGGCATCACTGATCTGTTTCGGGGTGGTGATGTACAGCTGGGTGTCATCCGCGTACTGGTGGAATCTCACCCCAAAACCACAGATGATCTCACCCAGCGGCTTCATGTAGATGTTGAATAAAAGAGGGGAGAGGACTGACCCCTGAGGAACCCCACAAGAGAGCACCCTCAGGGTCGACCTCTGCCCCCCTGCCAACACTGATTGCACTGCCGAGAGGTAGGAGGTGAACCACTGAAGAACAGTGCCCCCACTCCCAACCCCACGGCAAAAGGATACCATGGTCATGGTATGAAAGCGCTGAGAGGTCTAATAGGACCAGGACAGAGGAAACCCTGTCCCGGCCTCCAGAGATCATCCATCAGTGCGACCAATGCCGTCTCCGTGCTGAAACCAGGCGGAAGCCCGATTGGTGGATCCAGGTAGTCCGCTTCATCCAGGAAGAGTGGAAACTGCCGAGCCACCACACTCTCAACAACCTTCACCAAAAGCGAAGGTTGGAGACTGGACGAAAGTTGTCTAACACGGTCGGGTCCAGGGCAGGCTTCTTCAGGAGGGATCTCACCACCGCCTCCTTCAAGGTGGAGGGAAAAACACCTCTCTCTTGAAGCGTTGACAACTGCCGGAGCCAACAGAGGTGGACTCCCTGGAGGCATAAGCCAACCAGGAAGGACACGGGTCCAACAAACATGTGGTGGAACTCAGCCGCCACATAGTCCTGTCCACTTCATCCTCAGAAACAGGATTGAACTCATCCCAGATCACACTGGCCAGACTACTTGTATCCTGTTCCTCAGACCACTGCAAATCGGAGGACAATCCTCTGAATCAGGCGATCTTGTCCGACAGATGTTGACCAAATTCCTCAGCCCTTCCCTCACGGGTCCGCCCCTCCCTGTCGAAGGAGAGAGCGGGTAGCCGAAACAGGGCGGCTGGGCGGTTATCTGGACGCTATGAGGGCGGAGAGATAAGACCTTCTCGCCGCTCTCATAGCTACCAGGTAAGTCCTAATATGGGCTCTTAGCTGGGCTCGATCGGATTGGGAGTGGGTGGACCTCCACCTGCTCTCTAACCCCTCTGATGCGCTTCATCTCCCGGAGCTCCTCGGTATACCAAGGAGCCATCCGGGATCCACAGGTGTGAGGGGCGATGGGGACAACCCTGTTGAGTGCATCTGGCAGCCTGTTGCCAAGCAGCGCCAGATCCTCAGCAGAGCTGTGGGCAAGGAAGAGGGAAAAACCCCAGTTCCGCCTGGAACCTCTCAGGGTCCATCAGGCATCTGGGGCGGAACCATCTAAATGGCTCCTCATCCCAGCAGTGTGGGGCGGCCTGTTGGAAGACCAGCCGTAGGAGATAGTGATCAGACCATGGCGGGCAATGCGTAAAAGTGGCTTGCCCTCTGTCACTACACCACTGCTCAGAGACAAAAACTAGGTCAAGAGTGTTTCCTCCCTCATGAGTCGGGCCTTGAATCAGTTGGGTCAGGCCCATGGCTTCCACAGAAGCCATGAATTCCTGGGCCAAACCCGGCGCTCCCCAGGGAGGGCAGATTGAAATCCCCAGGACTATAAGGCCGGAACTCCACCGCCACCCCGAGAGGACATCGAGAAGCCCAGGCAGGGCCGCTGTCACACAGCTGGGGAAGGTATGCAGCAGCAAGCCCACCTGACCGTTAGGCCCCCACCTCAGGAGGAGGTCTCACTCCTGCCTATCTCTGGAACTGTGACCTCCCTTGGAAACAAGGTCTCCCGAATAACCACAGCCACCCCCCACCCCTTCCCTGGGCCGTGGTGGTGCAAAACCTGGAAACCTGGAGGGCATAGATCAACCAGAGGACCCTCCCTCGGGCCCAATCAGGTTTCGGTGATGCAAGCCAGGTCCGCAGCCTCCTCCTCAATGATCTCATGGAGGAGGGAAGACTTATTAGCCCGGACCTGGCATTAAAAGTACACCAGCTTAAGCCCAGGGGTCCCGGTTCCGTGCCCCTAGGGAGGAGCCATAGGGTGGGCGTGCCACCCACAAAGATAGTGCGGCTCCCAGCACATGATATGGCCCCTATGCCTCGAACGTTTCCTGCCAATCCCAACCACCCTAGGAATCCCTGGTCCCCACCTCGCACCCTGGGGCCCCGGCAGCCCCCAACCCTCAACCCCCGCCATGCACCAGGCTGCGACCCACATCCCGGAATCACTACCCACCCACCTCCCTAACCTTCTTAAAAATTTGGTTAAAAATTTGACTAAAGGGGCCCTAGTGACTTTTTTTCATATTAATAGAGCCCCACCCATACCCCACCCCCTGCCATGCCATCTCTGGGTTCCAAGACCCATCCTTGAGGTAGGTCAAGATAGTATAGCAGGCCAAGCCCGAGAGGGAGGGAGTCCCCTCAGGGCATACAACCACCAAGTAAGTTCGAATAATAGGAGAGCATTAGAGAACAGCACAAGGGTTGTCAAGGATGATAATGACAGAGCTGCAATAAAGTCTGGTTTAAAGAACTTGGTAGGACCTAGTTGGTAGATGGTTGGGAAGTCCAGATTCAAAGAAACCAGGCTGCCCCTCTCACAACAGACTGGGTGACAGATATTCAAGTCTCAATCTAAGCCACGCTCTTCTCACCCCAGGGCATCCAACACGCTCTGGCTAGGCTGATGGTATAAAGATGTTAAAAAGGGTCCTAGGAAAAAAATGTGTCCATCCCGCTGGTCTCTCACCCCAGCAGGGAGTACAACAG
>SOZL01000580.1:23615-38955 GCA_009733165.1 Naja naja | reverse complement strand
TTCCTCTCGGATGCCTCAGTTCACCTTTTGGGGGTTGCATGGTGTGATGGGGCACTCCATGCCTGGCCATTGCCACTGGGGTGAGAGAGCAGTGGTGTTTGGCCCCTTTATTCGGGGCTAGCCTGCGGACTGTCTTCCTCTGTCGGAGAGAGGAGGCTGGACCATGTTTGAGATCATGGGA
This sequence comes from Naja naja, assembly GCA_009733165.1. Taxonomy (NCBI): domain Eukaryota; kingdom Metazoa; phylum Chordata; class Lepidosauria; order Squamata; family Elapidae; genus Naja; species Naja naja. The sequence goes on along the minus strand of SOZL01000580.1, from coordinate 38,774 downwards.
CTTGCTCCCAGCAGGCAGTGGGAGTGCCGCCTGGGTCGAGAGGTCTCTCTGCTGTTACTGGCCCTAGAACTGATCATCGGCAACCTGAATTATGTACCATCTTATCCTGGACTTTGATTTCTCCCTAGCAATGACCACTACTGGTAACATCTACTCTTCCTCTTGAGCTGCAGGCACTCAGGGGTGCTCCCTTGTCCTTGAGATGGCCTGCCAGTATGTCAAAGCCCCTCCTTGATGGCCGGATCTTTTATTCCGAGAGGGGGCATAGCATGACCAAGGGTTTTAAATTACGTTCAATTCAGAAGGGAGGTTTTTAAAATTTTAATTGGTTGTCTTAAGGGTTAGGGGGTGGAGTCTGGCCCGGTGCATGGTGGGGTGAGGGGTTGGGGGCGGTGGGGCCCCAGGGTGCGAGGTGGGTACCACGATTCCCAGGGTGGTTGGGATTGGCAGGAGACGTTGAGGCATAGGGCCATATCATGTGTTGGGAGCGCGTACCTGCCATCTCTGCGCAGTGGCACACTCCGACCCTATGGCCTCCTCCCTAGGGGGCACAGGAACTGGGACCCCTGGGCTTAAGCTGGTGTATTTTAATGCCAGGTCCGTGGCTAATAAATCTTCCCTCCTCCGTGAGATCATTGAGGAGGAGGCTGTATCACCGAAACCTGGTTGGGCCTGGAGGGAGGTGTCCCTCTGGTTGATCTATGCCCTCCAGGTTTCCGGGTTTTGCACCAGCCACGGGCCCAGGGAAGGGGTGGTGGGGTGGCTGTGGTTATCCGGGAGACCTTATTTCCAAGGGAGGTCACGGTTCCAGAGATAGGCGGGAGTGAGACCCTCCGCCTGAGGTGGGGACCTAATGGTCAGGTGGGCTTGCTGCTCGCATACCTTTCCCCCAGCTGTGTGACAGCGGCCCTGCCTGGGCTTCTCGATGTCCTCTCGGGGTGGCGGTGGAGTTCCCGGGCCTTATAGTCCTGGGGGACTTCAATCTGCCCTCCCTGGGGGGAGCGTCGGGTTTGGTCCAGGAATTCATGGCTTCTAGGGAAACCATGGGCCTGACCCAACTGATTCAAGGCCCAACTCACAAGGGGGGAAACACTCTTGACCTAGTTTTTGTCTCTGAACAGTGGCGTAGTGACAGAGGGAAAGCCACTTTTACGGTGCTGCCCGTTCCATGGTCTGATCACTATCTCCTATGGCTGGTCTTCCAACAGGCCGCCCCCCATTGCTGTGATGAGGAGCCACTTAGATGGTTCCGCCCCAGATGCCTGATGGACCCTGAGAGGTTCCAAGCGGAACTAGGGTTTTTTCCCTCTTCCCTTGCCCACAGCTCTGCCGAGGATCTGGTGACTGCTTGGCAACAGGCTGCGTCGGATGCCCTCGACAGGGTTGTCCCCATGCATCCCCTCACATGCCATGGATCCCGGATGGCTCCTTGGTATGAGGAGCTCCGGGAGATGAAGCGTCGACAGAGGGTTTTAGAGCAGGTGGAGGTCCACCTGCTCCCAATCGATCGAGCCCAGCTAAGAGCCCATATTAGGACTTACCTGGTAGCTATGAGAGCGGCAAGAAGGTCTTATCTCTCCGCCCTCATAGCATCCAGATAACGCCCAGCCACCCTGTTTTGGGCTACCTGCTCTCTCCTTCATGGGGGGAGGGGCAGACCGACTCTGAGGAAGGGCTGAGGAATTTGGTCAATATCTGTCGGATAAGATCGCCGATTTGGGCGGATTGTCCTCCGATTTGCAGTGGTCTGAGGAACAGGATACAAGCAGTCTGGCCAGTGTGATCTGGGATGAGTTCGATCCTGTTTCCAGGATGAAGTGGACAGGACTATCGCGTCTGAGTTCCACCACATGTTTGTTGGACCCGTGTCTTTCCTGGTTGGTTCATGCCTCCAGGGAGGCCATCTGCGGTTGGCTCCGGGCAGTTGTCAATGCCGTTAAGGGAGGTGTTTTTCCCTCTGCCTTGAAGGAGGCGGTGGTGAGACCCCTCCTGAAGAAGCCTGCCCTGGACCTGACCGTGTTAGACAACTTTCGTCCAGTCTCCAACCTTTGCTTTTTGGCGAAGGTTGTTGAGAGTGTGGTGGCTCAGCAGTTTCCACTCTTCCTGGATGAAGCAGACTACCTGGATCGTAATCGGGCTTCCGACCCGGTTTCAGCATGGAGACAGCATTGGTTGCACTGATGGATGATCTCTGGAGGGTGCGGGACAGGGGTTTTTCCTCTGTCCTGGTCCTATTAGACCTCTCAGCGGCTTTGATACCATCGACCATGGTATCCTTTTGTGGCCTTGGGGTTGGGAGTGGGGGCACTGTTCTTCAGTGGTTCACCTCCTACCTCTCGGGGTGGTCGCAATCAGTGTTGGCAGGGGGGCAGAGGTCGACCCGAGGGTGCTTCTTGTGGGGTCCCTCAGGGGTGGTCCTCTCCCCTCTTTTATTTAACATCTACATGAAGCCGCTGGGTGAGATCATCCGTGGTTTTGGGGTGAGATTCCATCAGATGCGCGGATGACACCCAGCTGTACATCTCCACCCCAAACCAGATCAGTGATGCCCTCTCCTGATGACCCGTGTTTGGATGCGGATGCATTTGGATGGCGGAACATGCTTCGACTCAACCCAGCCAAGACTGAGTGGTTGTGCATACCGGCATCTCGACCCAGTCAGGAATATCCATCTTTGGCCATAGGGGGAGAGGTGTTGCCCCTGTGGATAGGGCGCGAATCTGGGGGTCCTCCTGGATGTACGGCTCCAGTTGGAGGAGCAGGTGGGGGCCGTTGCCAGGGGGGCCTTTGCCCAGCTCCGCTTGTTTGTCAGCTTCGCATTTCTGGACCGAGATGCCCTGCGCACAGTCACTCACGCCCTTGTTACCTCTAGACTTCGACTACTGCAACGCTCTCTATTTAGGACTGCCCTTGCATACCATCCGAGATTGCAGCTGGTGCAAATGCGGCAGCACAGGTGGTGATGGGAGTTTCCAATTCTCCCATATTACCCCTCCTGCGCAGCCTGCATTGGTTGCCGGTTGCACTCCGGGTGAGATTCAAGGTTCTGGTTTTAACATACAAAGTCCTTCATACATGGGTCCTCAATATTTAAGAGCGACTCCTGCCGATATCGAGTGCCAACCGCCCTGTGCGAGCACATAGGCAAGGACTTCTTGGGGTCCCGTCGGCAAGCCAATGTCAGCTGGTGGTCCCCCGGCGACGAGCCTTTTCTGTCGCAGCCCCTGACCTCTGGAACCAACTACCCCTGGGGCTCCGCCTGGCCCCTGACCTCCGCACCTTCCGCCATGATCTGAAGACCTGGTTGTTTGACCAATCTGGGCTGTGACCCCTCCCTGGGGGGGATGGGTTTTTAATTATTTTAATTACTGTAAATTTTAGTTTGTAACTTTTGGGCTTGTGAATGGTTTAATTTCTTTTTAACTATTTATTATCGTTGTTTTTAGTTGTGAGCCACGAGTCTTGGAGATGGGTGACATACAAGTCCAATAAATAAATAAATAAATAAATAAATAAATAAATAAATAAATAAATAAATAAATATCCCAAAAATTGTAAGCATTACTGAGTCTTCCAGAGAAGTGACGGCATATAAATGTAATTTAAAAAATACTTCCTATATCCAAAGGCAGCTGTTACCTTTGCCCAAAGCTTGTATAAACTCTTTTATTTGAGGGAAAACAGCTAATATTAAAATTTCAAAGCAGAACACCTGCATTCTTTTGGTCTTATCACTGTGCCACAGTAAATGAGTGACAATATATAATATAAAAGGTCCTTATAGGCCTGATTGTTTTCTTATAGACATTTCATTACCCAAACTAGGTAATATCATCAGTGCTAGTAAGGAGTGGGGTTGCTCTCAGTCTATATTCTACAATATAAACTGACAGCAAACCCCACTCTTCTACTTACTGATGATGTACCTAGTTTGGGTAATGAATCTGCAAGAAAACAACCAAGCTCAGAACGAGACCCTCTTTCAACCCTGAACTACAAGTATTCTCTTTTATTATACCACAAACCCAAAGAATTAAGCTAGAATTTAGAATGAAAGAATTGGAAAATAACAGGAATACGAAAGAATCAGATGTGGAGTTTATCACCTTCCTGCTAAATGGGACCATCCCATTTTTTCCCCCGTATAATAGTGTGCTTCTGCCATGAAAAATCCCTGTCTCGTGCAAGTTTACCATGTAAACACCACAAATTATTTATGCAGACATGATATAATGTCTTATTGACTACTGTATTGTAAAGTGCCCTACCCATGCTTTAAACGTTTTATGTTATTTTAATGCTAGTAAATTATTTAGGAAACATTTAGATGGTTTCTGTTTTTGACTAATGAGCAAGGAAAGTAATGCCTTCATGTCCTTTATTGGCTGTTTACATCTTCCTGTGGAAATTGGGAATTTGTTATTTCAGGCTCAATTAAGTATGTGGATGATTCCTGATGGAGATGTTGTCTGTTTTTCTCTCCTTGATCTTGTCACTAAAGGACATTTGTGGATTATTGTTACTGAACAGCAAAAAGCACTTTCATTTTGGGAAGCACTGGTAAACTAAAAAGTCAATGATCATTTTGAAATATTTAGTATCCTCTGTAAATTTAAGCCTGACATGTATTATTTTAAACAGTATAACTAGATTAAGGATATTACAGTCATGTAGAATTGTTCACTGTTCTACCAAAATTGGGAGAGATTTACTTCTGTGTGGAGAATTCAAACTGTGTTGTGGAATGAGCTTAATCATGTTATGATGAATTCAATAGGACTTACTCTGAGGACCAACATTTATGGTGAACTGTCTTCTGCTAGACATGTTAAGGGACAAAGCATTGACTCCCTCTTAGATAAATTTATGACTACAGAACTGTACTTAAAGCTAAAGTATTTATTTGCTTCTTTAAAGATTTCACATTCCCTATTTGGTTGCGTTGTCATAACAAGACATGTTTCAAGACTACAAAATATAAAGTATACAATTGCAACAGATGAAGCCAATTTATTTTAAGTAAAAGAAGTGGAGCTGAATAACACATTAAGAGACTTTTAGGCAACCACATATTGTTTACACTTTAGAAGGCAGGAACTCCCATTGAGGAAGCTTTGTCCTATCTATCCGAAAGGCTTTGTAGTGGGCCTGAAACTACATCTCCCAACTGTGGAGGAAGGATGGACTCCTCACACAGAATAAGCAGGCACTTTTCATTTCCTCTTGCAACCCAGAGCCTTGGTCCTGCCTGGGAAGGAAGGGTTGAAACAGACCCATCATCTTCTTAATTGGGAAGTATGTCCTTGTATAAACATGGCAAAGAGTTTTACCTAGGAAGATGGTAGAGGAGCAGAAAAATCATGAGTTCCAAGGTGAGAGCTCAGCTACAGACCCAGGATGAATGGCAAGCCTTGGGAGCTGCAAGAGACAGAATAGAAAGGCAAAGAGATAGAGCCTGAATAGTATCTACAAAGAAGCAACCAACTCAAACTCCATGAACACAACAGCCTAAGTGCAAAATTTCCTAAAGCCGCTCAAGGAAGAGTATTGAGGAAAAAGTCATGCACAAGTCCATGGAGAAAGGAATAAAAAAGGGGTTCTGTTATGTATGCAGGTTTGAATGTCATTGGTTTAGTTTGAACTGTTCTTGTAAAATGTCAGAAATGATTGGTTTAAAAGTGCGGAAAATCCTGCACTCTGATTGGCTGGCAACTGCAGCTGCTGGCTATAAGTAGCAGCCGCAGCCAAATCGGGTCTGTTATGAGCTGTAGTCACTAATAAACTCTTCACTGAAGCACTTCGCATCTGACTCTTCATGCAAACTTAACACTGGCGCGAAGGTGGGATCCTTCCTGAAGAGAAGACAGCGGAAAACAAGCTGAGAGAGATGGCTGCGCTGAACACCGCCCCAGCCCCGTTCGATCCGACGGCAGAAGACTGGGACTCGTATGCGGATCATTTCCAAATGTATTTGGAGGAAACGATCTCGCCGACATTTCGAGAAGCGGAAGAGGCGTCTTTCTCACGCACTGCAGTCCGGCAGTTTTCAAGATGGCAAAGGCATTGGCGGGAGCTGCAGACGTGAAGGTAATGGAATGGCCTGATTTAGAAAAGCTTTAAGAGCCCATTACGCCCCACAAGTATCGTGCCTCATTAAGAGACACGAGTTTTACCGTCGGGATCAAGGGGAAAGCGAAAACGTTAACGACTTCATGGCAAGTTTAAGAGACATTGGGGTGCATGCGAGTTTAACAACTTGGAAGAGGCCATGCGATCGATTTGTTCTAGGCCTCAAAGACAAGGTTTCAGAGCAAATTATTATTAAAACCTAAGATCACGTTGAAGGAAGCCATAGAAGAGGCCTCCTCAGCAGAAGCCACCAAGTCCTCAGCAGCAGCCATGAAGAAAATTAACAAGGCCTCAAGCCATCCTGATGTGGAAAAGTCCACAACAACTCATTGAGCAAATAGATTCTGAGTCAGACTGTAGTGAGGTGGAGGAAGGAATTTATAGACTCAGAATGGAGAAAAAAGAAAGACCTGGGAAGAAAGAGGCAAGATTTTTACTGCAGAGGTTGTGGGGAAGCCACCCCACTGAATGCAAGTTTCTTGATACCATCTGCCTCCGTTGTGAAAAAAGAGGTCATCTAGCAAGAGTCTGCAAATCATCCAGAACTCCACCACACAGAAGGAAGTTTCCTGACAAAAATTCAAGCCTAACAACTTCAGTGAGAAAATGGGGCAACACAGAAGCAAAGGGGAAGAATGAAACTCATCAAACAGTCACCATTGGTCATTCTTCACCCTTAAGAAGCAGAAAAGTACATGTGAAGGTATTCATTGAAGGAAGGCCTTGGCAAATGGAAGTGGACTCAGGCTCCTATTTATCTATGGTGTCATGGGACACTATTCACAGGCTACTCCCAACATTCAGAAGAAACATTTCCAGAAGCAAGCACTGACTCTCAAAGACTACCAAGGAAACAAGATTCCAGTAGTTGGAGCAAGAGATTTCAACGTGCAGTTTAAAGGCCACACCAAACGTTTGCCCCTGACCATCGTGGACAAGGACCGCCCAAGCTTGCTGGGACTTGAGTGGTTCAATCCACTAGGCATCGAGGTGACTGGCATCAATCACGTGAGCAACACGGAATGGGAGGAGGCCTTGAAGTCTGAGTTTCCAGAGGTCTTCAGCGATGGATTGGGCACATAAATGGGGACCCCTATCACTTTCAACCTAGATCCCAAGGTGCCCCCAATTCGCTTAAAGCCCAGAAGGGTCCCATTTGCCTTAAAGGAAAAAATTGATGCACAATTAGATAAACTAATAGCTCAAGGAGTTTTAGAGTGCCACTCTGATTGGCTGGCAACCGCTGGCTATAAGTAGCAGCCACAGCCCAGCCAAATCTGTTATGAGCTGTAGTCACTAATAAACTCTTCACTGAAGCACTCTGCATCTGACTCTTCATGCAAACTTAACACTTTCCTCTCCTCCCTCCTTCTCCCCTTCCTTCCTTCTCTCCCTACCTTCTTTTCCTTCCTTCCTTCCTCTTCACTACCCTCCTGGCTAAGGCAAAGAATAGGGGCAGTTTTCGCATCTTCCAACAATGGAAAATCAAAGGTGGTCCAATTCAGCCAGGCTTCTATGAGATGAAGCCACTGGAACTTGATATTCTGATGTTTAAAATGCTTTTAAGGATTCAACTTCTAAGGATTCAAGCTTCCTCCTGGGAAGCTTATTTTTATTTCTCAAAAGTAATCTGTCCTTTTTCTCCAGTTAGTAACCCAGCAGAGAAAAATCATGTGGATGATGAATAATAGTGACTTATTTACACACACCATCTGTGTACAGAGCTCTTTACAAAGAGCAGGTTTGACAGGTTAAGTTTTGCAATCTAAAAATAGGTCCAGGGAATCTTAGGACAAAAGATAAGCACCGTGAGTCTGGCAAGACCCTGGGTAGAAACTCTGGATTATTTCGGTAGCACATCTGCATTGGTGGTTAATAACTGCTGTATGAGAAACTTGTAGGAACACAGAATGACAATGTTTGCTTAAGTTAAAAGCATCCATAGGATCTTGCTTCTTTTGGCATTGTAACAAAAACCAGTGACTCGGTGGCTAAGAGGCTGAGCTTGTCGATCAGAAAGGCTGGCAGTTTGATGGTTTGAATCCCTAGCGCCGCGTAACGGAGTGAGCTCCCGTTACTTGTCCCAGCTTCTGCCAACCTAGCAGTTCGAAAGCATGTAAAAAATGCAAGTAGAAAAATAGGGACCACTTTGCTGGGAAGGTAACAGCGTTCTGTGCGCCTTTGGCATTTAGTCATACCAGTCACATGACCACGGAGACGTCTTTGGACAGCGCTGGCTCTTCAGCTTTGTAACGGAGATGAGCACTGCCCCCTAGAGCTGGAAACTATTAGCACGTATGTGCGAGGGGAACCTTTACCTTTACCTAATGTTGTGTTGCAAACTCTATCCATCTGGGACATGCATGCAATGTTGTGGCACATATAGGAAAAAAAAAACATTGTGCAACTGTGATGCTGCTGGTTACAATCTGATATCCATTGTTTCCTCTTGACATTGATGCTATTGGCATATATTTTCTGAATTCAGAAAAGATTAGGTGAATGAAAGACTATGTCGATCATTATTCTATCTTTAACTCCAGCTTTCAAGGTTGTGTTCCCATGAAGAATTCCCATCCTTTTTATGATTTATTCATTTTTTGAGACCTGGGGAGTACTTCTGAGAGCAAACAGTTATTTAGCCCTGAAGAGAAGATGCCTTGTAGCCCAGACTAGACAGGCCAAAAGCATTGAACCACTAGATAACACATTCAACGTGTTTGATCAAAAAAAATCAAAAGTCCCTAAATGTTTGCAATGTCCCTGTGCCCTGTGTGCGGACACATGGTGTATGAAAAGGAACATTGAGCTGGTTGGCCCAAACAAGCAAGAAAGGATATTTGAACCCTACTCTGCTGAGCTTCCCAGTCTGATGCTGGCACTCTATTCTGAAGTTCCAAGACAAATCCAGTGTGAATTGGGAATCTGCCAAGTCTATTATTCCATCACAATTACTCTCCATCACCACCTTCATGCTTGATGCTTCCTCAGCTATGGAAATGTTCTCAAAGTTAGACTTTTTAGTTAATTAATGGTAGCATGCATAAAAAGTCCAGGCTCATAATCGACAAAGATTGAGAGTGGAAGAGAAATCCATTAGCATTTTCCATCTGTACACAGGTTCTCAGAAGAATTGTAACAGAAGGCTTCAGCGTTTCAAATCCATTGAGATCCAGGAAAGTTTTTCTTTTCCAGAGGTTTGCTTGAGCAAGCATTGCAAAGCATGAACCTTATTTGCAAAACAAAAGTCCCAGATGACATTTGCCCATACATTATTCATGCTCTATTGAGTTTTTCAGCATACAGGGGTCTCTTTGTGTTGTTTTTAAATTCCTGCCTTGTTGATCGCATTAATGTATTAATAACCACTAAGGCTTACAAGATGGGAATTATCCTCCCAAAGAAAACACATATTTAATGCAAGTAAAAGATATAAACCCTTAAGATAATGAAAACAGCACCTTTACCATCAAGACATAAATTTATTTCAAAGGGGCCTACCTAAGGAAGGTGATAATCTTACCTCCTCAATGCAAGATCAAAGGACTATTGGAGAAGTTAGGAGCAATACATATTTGTAATCACAGAATCATAAAATTATGAAGTTGGAAGGAACCCTAAAGGTCACCAAGTCCAATTCTCTGCAAGATACAGGTAGTCCTGAACTTAATTTTTTTCATTTAGTGACTGTTCAAAGTTACAACGGCACCAGTGATGGGATTCAAATTTTTTTACTACCGGTTCTGTGGGTGTGGCTTTGTGGGCGTGGCTTTGTGGGCGTGGCAGGGGAAGGATACCAAAATCCCATTCCCTCCTCACCAGTGGTGGGATTCAAAAATTTTTACTACTGGTTCTGTTGGTGTGGCTTGGTGGGCATGGCAGGGGAAGGATACTGTAAAATCTCTAGTCAGAGGTGGTATTTGCCAGTTCTCTGAACTACTCAAAATTTCTGCTACCGATTCTCCAGAACTGGTCAGAACCTGCTGAATACCACTTCTGCTCCCCACCCCACTAACCTGCTTTCCAGCTCCATTCTCCTGGGCAGGGCAACAAAAGAAGACCCAGCCGATCAGCTGGGACTCAGGAGGCAGAGAATAAATGGGGGAGGGGCCAGTCAGAGGTGGTATTTGCTGGTTCTCCAAACTACTCAAAATTTCCGCTACTGTTGTGGTTAGCCGGCAGCAGGTGGGGCTGAGGAGAGCGAGGACTCAGATGTGGGGCCAGGACCATTAGGGAGTGGACTGCTGCCTTCAGAGACTGGCAGCAGTGATGAGGAGGTTCCCAAGGAGCCTGTGCCAAGTGCATGCATGCAGGATTGCTCATAGGAAAGAGCAGTTACAACAGCATGGGTGACTCAGGAGTAAGGCTGCAAGGTAACAGCCCCTCCTTAAGAAGATAAAAGCCAGTTATGAAACTTACCTTCTTTGCAGAAAGCAAAGATGTTTTGAAACTACAGCCTCATGGACATTCTAGTATCCTGAGTTTGTATTTGAAGATTGCAAATTATTTCTTGTCTGTTATCTTTTGGCAAGTCTCACACAGTTTGGCAAGGCTTGTGCTTATCACAGCTAATTATTTTGTAAAAGCATTACAAGGTTTCTGTTCTATTTGGATTGTGTTTGATTTGTCGGAAAAGGGTGGGTAAGAACAGCTACTGGTTCTCCAGAACTGGTCAGAACCTGCTGAATACCACCTCTAAACAGCACTGGAAAAAGGTGGCTTATGATAATTTTTCACACTTACGACCACTGCAGCATCCCCATGGTCATATGATCAAAATTCAGATGCTTGACAATTGACTTATGATGGTTTATGATGGTTGCTGTAGATCATGTCATCCCCTTTTGTGACCGCCTGATAAGCAAAATCAACAGGGAACCCAGATTCATAACAACCATGTTACAAACTTAATAACTGCAGTGATTCACTTAGTAACTGTGGCAAAAGGTTGTAAAGGGAGCAAAATTCATTTAATAATGGTCGTGCTTAGCAATAGAAATTTTGGGCTCAATTCTGATCGCAAGTTAAGGACTATCTGTATAGGAAAACCAATTAAACTATCCTTCACAGGTGGGTTATTCAGCCTTTCCTTACAATCCTCCAAACCTTCATAGATTATCCCACAGTTTTGCACATCTCACCATGGAGTTTTTCCTTACTGAATAGTTAAATGAAACCTAGGAAGCTGCCCTTATACCAGAGGTATTTAGCAGGTTCTGACCAGTTCTGGAGAACTGGTAGCGAAATTCTGAGTAGTTCAGAGAACCGCCAATACCACCTCTAACTGGCCCCACCCCCATCTATTCTCTGCCTCCTGAGTCCCAGCTGATTGGCTGTCCCCTTTGGTTGCCCTGCACAGAAGAACGGAGCTGAAAGCAGGTTAGTGGGGTGGGGAGGTAAAGGGATTTTGCAGTAACCTTCCCCCAGGAGTGGAGAGGGAATGGGATTTTGCAGTATGTTTCCCCTGCCATGCCCACCAAGCCACGCCCACCAAGCTATGCCCACCAAGCCATGCCCCACCCACTCCACCATACCATGCCCACCAAGCCACACCCACAGAACCAGTAGTAAAAAATGTTGAATCCCACCACTGCCTTATACCCATTATTTGTTGCCCTAGTTTTTGTGGCAATTAAAATACAGATAGTCGACTCGCAACCGGTTGAGGCCATTCAAAGTTACAGTCAACCTGGAAAAGGGGATTCTCCATTGACTTTGCTTGTCAGAAGGTCACAAAAGGTAATCACATGACCACAGGACACGGCAACCATCATAAATACGAGTCAGTAGCCAAGCGACTGAATTTTGATTACGTGACCATGGGGATACTGCAACGGTCATAAGTGTGAAAAACAGTCATAAGTCGCTTTTTTCAGTAACTTTGAATGGTCACTAAATGAACTGTTGTAAGTCAAGGACTACTGTATCTGTCGGCCTAAGAATTGCATTTTTCCATTTTTGCTGTAATTTTTTGTCACAGATGCCAAGAAAGAGTCTGTCCTCGTTTTCAGGTTTCTGAAGCCGCATTTCTTTTCTACCTATCTTCGATTTTTCTTCCCTCTATGCCAGGGTGTCAAACTCAAGGCCAGATCCAGACCACGGGGCTGTTTCAGCAGCCCGGGGGCTTAGATCTTGATGCCCGCAGGGCTGCCCTGAAAAAAGGATCGAAGGATCAGCCCGCAGTGTCAGCTGTCAGAGAAAACAGAGCTCAGGAGAAGCCACATATGGGCTGCAGGATGCTGAGCTGGCCACACCCACCCTGGCCACGCCCACTTAGCCCCCCAAGGTCAAACACAACTCTGATGCGGCTCTCAATGAAATCGAGTTTGACACCCTTGCTCTAGGCCAATTTTCAGCCTGAAGAAGAGTTATACAAAAAAATGGTTGGTCCCAACTTGTTTTTTCTTTCGATATTTTTCATTCCAACAGATCAACGGCAGCAAACCTTTCAGAAATAAATCAAATTACTTCAAAATTATTTCGTGTTAAAAGTTTGACTTCAGTCTAATCTGTAAGTTCATACTTCATAAACGAACTGCAAAGATTGCTTAATTTTTCTTCCCAAACTTTTTTTTTTCATGTCAGCGTCAATTAACAATATACTTAAGAATCTAGAGAACTGAACACTTTTTCAGTGAAACTTAAGTTTCTATTTATTTGGCCAATCCCTTTAACTATATTAAATTGTGCTAAATGCCAATTCCAGGTACAAAGTTTCCGTGAATTTTTAAAAATGGATAGGTGTCAATGTGGTTTTTGGGCATGTCGTGTGTTATCCAATGAATGATAAAATGAGAGGGGTATATTCATTTAGCTTTGAGTCTGTAAATCACTAGCATTGGCTCCTACTATGTCTGAGATCAATATTTCTGATTATCGCATCAGCTCTTTCATCTGCTGTTCCTCCCTCTGACCTATGCACTTTTGGAACAAGTAGTTGTTGTTGTGAAAGAGTTCACCCACAGAAGTACAAACATTTCAACCTTTGGATCACTTCCGATTCGATGCCAAAAAGATGCTTGCAGGAAGTACAATTGCATAGCTACCTCATGACTCCAGGGAAAAGAACTGTGGTTGATTTTTAAAGAATGTTGTCTATGGAGATTCTCAATCATCCAGGTCATGGTTGTCCCAAAGGTCATTTTTCAAAAGGCAAGTGGACTTTTTTTGGAAGACGTTTAGCTTCGCGTCCAAGAATCTTCTTCAGTTCTGGGAGTTTAAAGAGTTTTGTACTGTACTTCTGTATCATGAGGCAGAGGCCTATTCAAGGAAAAGATGCAGCTGCTTTAAAGAGTGGCAGAAAGGTGCTAGGTTTGATTTCAATTGTGTCATAAGTTGAGGGCTACCTGCACTGCATATTGCCTATTTCTATAAAATAGAGACGTGGTGGCTCAGTGGCTAAGACACTGAACTTGTCGATCAGAAAAGTCGGCAGTCCAGCAGTTCTAACTCAGCGCCTGCGAACGGAGTGAGCTCTCATTACTTGTCCCAGCTTCTGCCAACCTAGCAGTTCGAAAGCATGTAGAGATGCAAGTAGAAAAATAGGGACCACTTTGGTGGAAAGTTAACAGCGTTTCCTGTGCCTTCGGCGTTTAGTCATGCCGGCCACATGACCACGGAGATGCTTCGGACAGCTGGCTCTTTGGCTTTGTAACGGAGATGAGCACCACCCCCTAGAGCCAAAAATGACTAGCACATATGTGCGAGGGGAACCTTTACCTATAAAATTTCTATTTCTATTTCTGTAAAATATGAATAAAACTGGTTCAAGAAGAATGGCTTTATAAGAGATATGCCTGAAGAGAGAATCAGTTTTGGATGAAGGAAGACTGACATGAGAACACATCAATTGATTCTCCCTTCAGGCATATCTCTATCAAGTTACTCCTCTTGAACCAGTTTTCCCTATATATATTTCCAACAAAACTAATGAGTATTTAAAGAAACAGCCAATATGCAGTACTGATAATCCTCAACTTACAACCACAATTGTCCAGAATTTCTGTTATTAAGCAAGGCAGTTCCTCAGCGAAATGTCCCTGATTTTACGACCATTTTTGCTATGGTTGTTCAGCAAACCCCTGGAGTTGTTAAATATGGTCATTAATGAATTCAGCCTACATCGACTTTGCTTGCCGGAAGCTGGCTGAGAAGGATCACTCCAGGATGCTGCAACTTTTGTAAATACACACTGGTTGCCAAGGACTGCTTGTAAATCACTTTTTTCAGTGCCATTGTAACTTTGGTTGTTAGACGAATGTAAGTTGAGGGCTACCATAATCATAGGCAAAATCTCATGAGGATGTTCGCTACTTTAAAGTGATAGTTTTTCGTAGGTGAGTGCATGCGCGTGTGTGTGTGAGAGGGAATGGTTTGAAGAGGGAAAATGACATTTTTCAAATTGGAATGTCCACAAGTCACACACAACCAATATTTGCCAGGCATCGATCCCTCTTCGTTTGTTGTTACTCTTTAACTTTGAGCTAAGGTTCAAAGTTCTGCCCTTTTGTTTAAAAAACTGATTTCATGGCGGGAGCATGTCCTCCACCTAATCTACACATGAGAGAGTGCCAAAAGGAGGGAGGGTAGAGAAATAAGGCAAAACCAGCCAAGTGGAGTTGCCTCATACCAGCACAGAAAAGGACATGGGTTACAATTAGGCCCCTGGACACGACGTAATGTGGTTAAAATGAGCACATTATACAGTATAGGAATGAAATGGGAAACATCACACAAGCTCAATTTTCCTCTGTGTGAGCTCACATGACAGAATGGCCTTTAGGCCTGTTGGTGGAAGATGCCCCTTGCAGGACATGTTTCCAGTGTTCACAGCAGTCATGCTTTGATGTGCACTGTTGTCTGCACAAATGCACATCAAGCCTCGAAGGTGCGACTTTTAGTCGTTTCAATACAGTGGCTACAATACAGAAGAAAGTTCTTCAGCAAAACCTTCTAGATCAGTGATGGCTAACCTTCTCCACATCGCCGCCGAAAAGTGCCTGCACCCATGATGCAATGTGCATGCTCCCA
>SOZL01000580.1:0-22615 GCA_009733165.1 Naja naja | reverse complement strand
GTGCAAAGTGGAAAAAATGGTTTAGAGTATCTCATATGCAGGAATGATCACAGTTGTAACTTAAATTCAGTACCTCTGTTGCCATTATTCTATCTACATGTTTTCATTTCTCACAGAAATAATCTTCAGCAGAAATCTAGGAGGGCTCTGAAATTAAGTAAGACCTATGTGGAAACATTGTTTGAAATTCAAGAAGGGAACATTTGAACTATATGAAATGAGCCAATAGAATAATAACTTCCAGTAAAGAAATGGCAAGATAAGAGTTCTTTCAGCTACAATTGTGACAATGCGTCCAATAAAATATTTGGTAAAGTTACTGATTCAAATTAAAGAATGATGTCAGAATGGTAATCGAAGTTCCTTTTTAAAAAAGAAGGAAAATAATTTAGACATTTGATGAAAGGTATTTTTGATTGTAGACCTCAATCATTTTTGGCAAGGCTGGCTAATAATTATTTTAAAGGAGATTTGCAATGTAAAATCAAGTTAACTCCAAATTTTCTGCTAGGATAGTTCTGCATGATCATCTTTTCTACCTACTTTGTGAACTTTTGTGAGCAGCTTGCTTGCTTGCTTCTTTTTATTTTACTACAGCTTGTATGTCATTTGGTGGACTAATAGGCAGCAGCTTATACTGAGCATGAACTGAAATCTCTATAAAATCAGAATTGTATTATTGAAAGCACAAAACCATGCACGCTGCAGCCTACAAAAAGCAGTAGCCCTTTAATTTAAATAGATCCTACTGAACATTATTGATGAGAGCAGTTTCATTTAACTTTTCATAAATTGGGGACTTATTCAATGCCCTGTAGCCAACTTATGAAAAGTTAAAAATGGAAGCTGCTCTCATCCTTCAATAATATTCAGTAGGATGCTATTTCAAATTAAAGGGTTACTGCTCAGAATAGCAATAGCACTTAGACTTATACACTGCTTTAGTGCTTTATAGCCATCTCTAAGTGATTTAAAAGTAAGCATATTGCCCCCAACAATCTGGGTCCCCATTTCACTGATCTCAAAAGGATGGAAGGCTGAGTCAACCTTGAGCTGGTGAGAATCGAACTCCTGGAATAAACAATAAGTTAGCCTGCAGTTGTGTATTCTACTCCCTGTATCATCATGGCTCTTTATGAATACCTTTGAGTTTTAACCTTCTCCTAGATTTTTCTCCCTCTAGCTGCAACTCCTTCAAGAGGAGCCACATGAAACAAATTGCAACATCTGTTTGACAGATAAGGACATGAAACACAGTTTTCAGATAATATAAATGAATACTATATACTTTTGATGTCCTTTTATTGCTGAGAAGAAAGAACAAAAAATACTGTCCTGCATTAAGTTGCAACTGATCCTAGGGAAGCAAAAAATTGTTCAGTATCCCTGTTGGAGGTTGGAATGAATGAATGAATTATTTATTGGCCAAGTGTGATTAGACACACAAGGAATTTATCCTGGTGCATATGCATAAAAAAAGATACATTCATCAAGAATCGTAAGGTAAAACATTTAATGATAGACATAGGATACAAATAAGCAATCAAATCACACTAGGAAACAGTCAATATAGATCGTAAGGATACAAGCGACAAAGTTACAGTCATACATCTCAAATGGGAGGGGATGGGTGATAAGGAGTGATGAGAAGGTTAATAGTAATAGTAGTGCAGACTTTGTAAATAGTTGGACAGTATTGAGGGAATTATTTGTTTAGCAGAATGATAGCGTGTTGGAAAAAAACTGTTCTTGTGTCTAGTTGTTCTGGTGTGCAGTGCTCTGTAGCATTGTTTTGAGGGTAGGAGTTGAAACAGTTTATGTCCAGGATATGAGGGACTGGAAATAACCCCACAAGTAAATAAAAAAAAACTGGAAATAAATACTACTTATTTATTATTTATTTGTTAATTGGATTTCTAGGCCGCCCCATCTCCCTAAGGACTCAGGGCAGCGTACAATAAAAAAATGGTACAAATATACAATTAAAAAGAAATTAAATCTAATAGAAACCCAAAATGTAGTTAAAAACACTAAAAACAATCCTTAAAACTCCCCATATAGCCCACCCTCAGTCCAGGTCAGTGAGTTGGAATAACCATGTTTTTAGGCCCCGGCAGAAGGAGCGGAGGTCAGGGGCCACCCAGAGCTCCAGCTGGTTCCAAAGGGTGGGTGCTCCCACAGAGAAAGCCCTACCCCTAGGGGTCGCCAGCCGACATTGTCTGGCTGATGGAAACGCGAGGAGGCCCTGTCTGTGAGAGTGCACAGGACAATGGGAAACAGTCGCTGGCAGCAGGGACTCCCGTAAATATCCCGGTCCTAAGCCATGAAGGGCTTTATAGGTCAAAACCAGCACCTTGAATCTCACCCGGAGGGCAACCAGTAACCAGTGCAGTGCACGCAGGAAGGGTGTAACATGGGAGTATCGGGACACTCCCATCACAACCCGCGCAGCTACATTTTGGACCAGTTGAAGCCTCCGGGTGGTCCTCAAGGACAGCCCCATGTAGAGAGCATTGCAGTAGTCCAGACGGGAAGTGACAAGCGCATGAGTGACTGTACATAAGGCATCTCAGTCCGGGTAGGGGTGCAACTGGTGCACCAGGCGAACCTGGGCAAATGCCCCCCGTCCACGGCTCCCACCTGCTCCTCCAAACTGAGCCATGCATCCAGGAGGACACCCAAGTTGCACACTCTATCTATGGGGGGCAACACCTCTCCCCCCATAGTTAATGGTAGAATATCCTGGACAACTTGAGACACCGGCACATACAGCCACTTGGTCTTGGCTGGGTTGAGCCTGAGCCTGTTCCTCCCCATCCAGACATGCACCGCCTCCAGGCACCAGACCTTCATGTCGAGGGCATCACTGGGTTGGTTAGGGGTGGAGATAAAAAGCTGGGTATCATCAGCATATTGATGATACCTCACCCCAAAACCACGGATGATCTCACCCAGCGGCTTCATATAGATGTTGAACAGGAGGGGCGAGAGAACTGACCCCTGAGGCACCCCACAAAGGAGAGGCCTTGGGGCCGATCCCTGCCCCCCAACAACACCATCTGTGTACAGCCCGAGAGGTAGGAGGAGAACCACCTTAAGACGGTGCCCCCCACTCCCAACCCCTCGAGGTGTCACAGTAGGATACCATGGTCAATGGTATCAAAAGCCGCTGAGACATCTAATAGGACCAGGACAGAGGAGTGCCCCCTGTCCCGTGCCCTCCAGAGATCATCCACCAGTGTGACCAATGCCGTCTCTGTGCTGTATCCAGGCCTGAAGCCTGATTGGTGTGGGTCTAGATAGTCTGAAGAATTTTGAAAGCTAGTACCAGAAGAATTTCAGCAACTGTAGTCTTTTTTTATAATGACAATCATTAACCTTTCTTATATTTATTTTTTCTTGCCACCCTATCTGGGCAAATCTATTGGCACAGAGAATTTGTTCCATTTTGAGAGCTACGCTGATTTGTTAGTATCTGTTGTTTGTTTATACAATAGTCAAGCTAGCATTCATCTGGGTTTTCACTAATTGTGTGAGAATTAAGTACTTACAGCAAGGAAATAAAATGAGCTGATTGCAGCAACACCACTGGTGTTCTTAATTTACGTGTACATTTGTCCAGCTGTATGAAAAATAAATAAATAAATTCTGAGCAGAACTTTTCTCATTGAGAGATCTCTTACCCTTGCTGGCCAGGAATCAGAGGTGAGAGTGAAGAGTTCTTCCCTATGAGGAAACAATTTGCTCGAAAGTTCCAGAAAATTGCAGCATTTCAAAGAAAATGCTATTTTATTACAAGTTCAAATGCTTCCTCACTAAGCTGGGAATGAATAAGTTTGGCTCTTGAATGCTATCAATATTGTGGGATTACAGAGATCCAAAGATGATTTGAGCCAGCACAAAGTCATTATAGTATTCTAAAGTTAATCATTGGCTCTAGATAAAGATTCAAGGTAATGTTTATTGCCTTAAATGAAAACAGAGCTATAGCTAAATGCAAATCAATAATTTTTCTCCCAGTGAGAGGAAGGAAGGAAGGCCAATATTGAGGTAGCCCAATAGCTATAATTATTACTATTTCCTTTTCTTTGACAAACTGCTTTTGGAAGATAGATGAATAGATGTACTGCATGTACCTCATAGTGCCTCTTCTTTGCATTGTTGGCTCCTAGTATTTCTTTTGATTTGTTTGCCTCTCAGTATTACCCCTGTTCTTTTTTGATACATGCATTGTCCTTATTGTCTAATTAAGAAAAAATAGAGTTGTAAAGAGTTACTGTGTGAAAAATGCTAGTGGTTGGGATTAATGCTGTGTGGCACAGAACACCTAAATAATGTACAAAGATTTGCGCTGATTTGACAGCACTGACAGAAAGTGTGCGAATGTCTATTTATGTAACATGAAAATGCATTTTATAAATGATTTGTTGTCATAGTTAGTGATACTAGAAATTCCTGTTGTTGAAAGTATTTTTATTCCTTCCATAGGGCATTATGAATAAACCCTTTATATTGTTTATTGTGTGGATGTTAAGGGAACTGTATTTGTAGAAAAATATATTGGTTTGTACACTGAAGACTATAATGCTACTTTCTTATCTTGCATTACCTTACTGCACTCAGAACATGTGGATTTAAGATATCCATGTGATTACTTTCCAGCATATTAAGCCTTAATCATATTAAAGTTAAAACATTTCAGATGCATTTGCTTAGTAGAATTAGTGACCTCACAAGACCGTTGATTATATGTTAACCAGTTTTTCCACAAGTATTTCTGTTTCTCAATGATGACCCCATAATACATTAGTCGTTAAGTATTTCAAGTTTTTCTGAATAATTAGTGGAGACAGGGAAACTCATTTTCATAGATTTAATCCTATAGAAATAATACTTTTTATAGAGAAGTAGTAAAATGTTTAATCATGCCACATAATGACATTTAAAGTCATTCAGTAATTGAGTTTATAAATTTCCTTAATTTAAAGGACAGTAGAATGCTTAAGTATTTAATCTCCTTAGAAATGTTTTAACCTCTTAAAAGTTCCAAAGAGAAAACTGTACGCAAATATTAAGTTATCAGTAATTCATAATTTACTTTGTATCATAAACTTAACAAATAAAAACAAATTAACCTGTCTTTAATCTTTGACATTTGTCTTAAATATTGTGAGTTCAACAGTCCTGGAAAGTTATACATTAAATTTTAAGTATTGTTCACACTTTGTGTAATTCCTGAATCTTTTAATTTAGTAGCTTATCTATTATATAACTTAACAAAACATGGTTTCAGAAACCCATTTATTTGTGCATTGATAGAAGTGTTTTTGTTATTGTTGGGAAGGCTTATTTTTTTCCATTTAATTGATTTATTTTAATACCTGAGATCATTTACATTTTGGTCATGGTTTGTGAATGGCTTGTCCTTTCCTTTTCCTTTCCCTTAAAAATATATATTCCCTGATTATCAAAATGTAAAATAGAACAGTGTTCATTTAAATAAACAACATTTTGAAGAAAATTTTATTGCTAGTTGTTCATGATATCCAGTGAAACACAATTTGAGCAATATTAAATCAAATGCAATTCAAATGTAATGTAGACACTATTCCAATTTCAAAATGCAAACCTGCTACTAATTCAAGAAATCAAATGGCCCTACTATTTATTGTGTGGGGGGAAAGTATTTTAGAGGTGGTAAAATAAATTGTGCTAGCAATATAAATTACATTGATAATAATATCAAAGCATATAAAATGTTCTTTCTGCTTTTGCTAGCTAAGATTACAATATTTATTGTTCAACAATATTAAAATCTCCCATGCTGTTTTAGCCACATATGAAATTCCATTTTAAATAGTCCCTTACCAGCAAAATTTTGCCAACATTGCAACTATACCATTTTGGCACTGCTAGATTCATTGGAAAAGAACGTATTATAAATTTATCTGTCTCTTTAGAAATATTTCCCAATAAAACGTATTAAAAGGAAAATTAAAGGAATAAATTTTGAACGCGTTCAGGCAGCTAGCTTCCTTACTCTAGCAAATCCAGGGACAGGCTTGAAATAAATTATTTCAGGAATTTGAATCAATAGGGTATCTTGTTATGGGATTTCTACTTTAAAATATATATTAAGTTCTGGTTCAACAAAACCATGATGCAAAATAACAGACCACTGAATATTAGTATGATTATTTCAGGAAGTGAAACAACAGTGAAAAACAATACAAAAGAAAACTTTCTGCAAAAAGTTAGTACATCCTGAGCAATTTTGTTCATTAGATACATACCTTTTAATATTCCCTCAGGAGTCTAATTATCTGGCAAAAAAATATGTCCAAGCAGTATCTTAACCTATTTTCTGTGATAAGGTGTTTTGTTTTTGCCTAGAGTTATTAAAGATCACATGGTCCTATTTACCATTCTGGCTTTTAAGACACTTCTCCCCAATTTCCAGAGATGGCTCTACTCTTTTTGCTACATTCCACTTCTCTCTTTCTTCTTCATCTTTCATTCATCTGTTATTTGAGATGTGTGAGGTTCTGAGAATGCAAGTTCAGACCAAATTGCTGTGTGAAGAAAGTAAGAAGTGGTGTCTTTCCCTATCCAGTCAATGGCTGCATATGAGACAGAAAAATTCATTTTATTCCTCATCCCTGGCAGTAAAAGGACAATCAATGAGCTATGAAGCAAATAAATAACGATTTATTTTTTATTTATTTATTTTATTTATGAGATTTATATGCCGTCCTATCTCCCTAAGGACTCAGGGCAGCTTACAATACTAAAAACAATACAATATAAATATTAAAAAATAATTAAACCAGGATCTCATAAATCAGTTAAAAATTTAAAAACAACCACTAAAAAGACCCTCCCCCCTCCTTCAGTCCGGGTAGGCTAGTTGGAACAGCCAGGTTTTTAGGCCACGGCGGAAAGATCGGAAGTCAGGGGCCACCCAGAGCTCCAGGTGTAGATGGTTCCAAAGGTTGGGTGCCCCCACAGAGAAGGCCCTACCCCTGGGAGCCGCTGACCGGCATTGCCTGGCCGATGGCACCCTGAGGAGGCCCTGCTGGTGGGAGTGCACGGGGCATCGGGAAGCTGTTATTGGCAGCAGGGTCTCCTGCAAATACCCCGTCCAATGCCATGAAGGGCTTTATAGGTCAACACCAGCACCTTGAATCTCACCCGAGGGCAACGGTAACCAGTGCAGCTCATGCAGGAGGGGTGTAACATGGGAGTATTGGGATCCTCCCATCACAACCCGCGCAGCTGCATTCTGGACAAGTTGAAGCCTCCGGGTGGTCCTCAAGGGCAGCCCCATGTAAAGAGCATTGCAGTAGTCCAGATGGGAAATGACGAGCACATGAGTGACTGTACATAGGGCATCTCAATCCAGGAAGGGTCGCAACTGGCGCACCAGGGGAACCTGGGCAAATGCCCCCCTGGCCACGGCCCCCGCTGCGCCTCTAAACTGAGCCATGTGTCCAGAAGGACACGCAAGTTGCGAGCCCTATCTATGGGGGGCAACAACTCTCCCCCATAGCTAAAAGTGGAATATCCTGGCTGACTCAAGATGCCGTGCACGACAGCCACGGTCTTAGCTGGGTTGAGCTGGATCTGTTCCTCCCCATCCAGACCCACACCGCTTCCAGGCACCTGGATATCACTTCGAAGGCATCACTGGGTTGGTTAGGGGTGGAGATGAAAAGCTGGGTATCATCAGCATACTGATGATACCTCAAACCACGGATGATCTCGCCTAGTGGTTTTCATGTATATGTTGAACAAGAGATGCGAGGAGAGGACGACCCTGAGGCACCCCACAAAGGAGGAGCCTGGTTAAATCTCTGCCCCCTGCCAACACTACCTGTATGACCCGAGAGGTAGGAGGAGGACCACCATAAAATGGTGCCTCCTAACCAACCCTTGAGGCATCACAGTAAGATACCATGGTCGATGGTATCGAAAGCTGCTGAGAGATCTAACAGGACCAGGACAGAGGAAAACCCCTGTCCTGTGCCCTCCAGAGATCATCCACCATGC
The DNA here is from genome assembly GCA_009733165.1 of Naja naja. Taxonomy (NCBI): domain Eukaryota; kingdom Metazoa; phylum Chordata; class Lepidosauria; order Squamata; family Elapidae; genus Naja; species Naja naja. Next base: position 14,566 of record SOZL01000580.1, on the reverse strand, counting down.
CATGACTCAACGCTGTCTCCGTAGCTGCCCGGCCTGAAACCCGATTGGTATTGGTCTACATAGTCAGTTTCCTCTAGAAACACGGGAGCTGTCGGCCACCACACTCTCAACAACCTTTGCAACAAAGTGAAGGTTGGAGACCGGACGAAGTTGTTTAAATCAGCAGGGTCCAAGGCAGGCTTCTTAGAGGAAGGGCTCACCACCACCTCCTTCAAGGCAGAAGGAAAGGAACCTCACTTAAAGAAGCATTTATAACTGCCTAGAGCCAGCCTGTAACCTCCTCCGGATGGCATACACCAGCCAGGAGGAGCACGTCCAACAAACACGCAGATCACTCAGCCTCCCATGATTCTGTCCACCTTATTTGGAGTCACAGAGTCAAACTCCTCCCCTGATAATATTTCTAAGACCGTTGCCATACTGCCATCACTCCTGCCCAGTCGGAGTCTAAGCCTGTCTGATCTGGAGTGATCAGAAGCTGACTAAATCTTCTGCATGTCCCTGCATAGGTCTTCCCCTGGGTTAAGGAGGGAACAGGAGACCCTGAACAGGGCAAAATGGCTGATATTCGTGACACGATGAGAGTGGAGAAGTATGCACACTTCACTGCTCTCATCGCAGCAAGATAAGACCACATCAGTTCTTAGCTGCCATCGGTCAGATTCAGACCTGCTGGACCTCCAACAGCTCTCTAGGCCTTCTTCCACTGCTTCATTTCCTGAGCCCACAGAAAACCAGGAAACTACCTACAGATCTGGTGGTGGGTCAGAGGCTGCAAAGGAACAACATGGTCCAGTGCCCAAGCCACTGTCTCAGGCGCCTGCCAGGGTGTCCACCGAAGCTGTGGGCTAAGGAGGCTGAAATTGGCCCAAGCACCATCAGGAACCTTCCAGGTCCATTAGGCACCTGGGGCAGAACCATCTCACTGGTTCCACCTCCCAGCAACAAGGGCAGCATATTGGAAGGTCAGGCAGAAGAGATAATGGTCTGTCCATGATAGGGGTTGTATAGTTGGAGACCTCCCCCAGATCATTTTCCACTGTCCTGAGAAAAACCAGGTCAAGCGTGTCCCCCCTCATGAGTCAGACCCTGTATTACTGGAGTCAGGTCCAAGGCCATGAACTCCTGCACCAACCCCCGATGCTCTCCTAGAGAAGGCAAGTTGAAATCCCCATCACCATAAGCCTGAGGAACTCAACTGCCACCTCCCGGAGAGGACATCAAGCAGGGCAGGCAGGGTTGGCCATGCAGCTGGGAGATAGGTATGCCAGCAACAGACCCAACTGACCCCAGGGCCCAACCCCTCAAGAGGAGAGACTCACATCCACCCATCTCATCTGCAGGACAGTGGTCTCCCCCGGGCAAAATGCCTCCTGATCACTGCCAACCTGCCACCCTCCCGCCTCCTACCCTGGGCCCGCTGTTGGTGTAGCACATGGAAACCCAGCGGGCATAAATCCACCAGAGGGACTCTCCCCTCCAGGCCCAGTCAGGCTTTTCTAATGTAAGCTAGGTCCGTGCCTTCCTCCTGATCAAGTCCCTGACAAGGGAGCTGTTCACTATGACCTGCATTTAAACACACCAACCTGAGCCCAGGCCCCTGGTCCTTGAAGCCCCCGAGGATGCAGGAATGAACTGTGGGTGGAGCCATCACCACTGAAGACAGTGGGGGCGTGCTCCCTGGAGACTGATAATGCCCGCCGCCCCTGCCTCTGCCGCCATTCCCAATCACCATGGGATGCTCCGGGGAGATGCTCCAGAGATGAAACATCGCCGGGGGCTTAGAGAGCAGGTGGAGGTCCACCAGCCCCAGGCCCGATCGAGCCCAGCTAAGAGCCCATGTTAGATCTTACCTGGTTGCTATGAGAGTGGCGAAGGGCTTATCTCTCCACTCTCATAGCGCCCAGCAGATAACCGCCTCGCCGCCTCTGTGCCAGGGTTACCCGCCTTCCTTCGCTTAGGGAGGATGACCCATTGCGGGAAGAGCTGAGAGTTTGGCCAATATCTGTCGGATAAGATCGCTCAATTTGGGGCTGGGTTGTCCTCTGATTTGCAGTGGTCTGAGGAGGGATGCAAGTAGTCTGGCCAGTGTGATTTGGGATGAGTTCAATCCTGTTTCTGAGATGAAGTGGATGGGATTATGCGGCACCTGAGTTCCACCACTGTTTGTTGGACCCGTGTCCCTCCTGGTTAGCTTATGCCACCAGGAGGTCACCCTGCGGCTGGCTCGGGCAGTTGTCAGCAGCCCCGCTAAGGGAGGGTGTCTTTCCCTGCGCCTTGAAGGAAGGCGGTGGTGAGACCCCTCTGAAGAAGCTGCCCTGGACCGGCCGTGTTGGGCAACTTTCGTCCAGTCTCCAACCTTCTTGCGAAGGTTGTTGAGAGGATCAATGGTGGCTCGGCAGTTTCCACTTCCCTGGATGGGCGGACTACCTGGATCGTATCAATGCGGGCTTCGTCCTGGTTACAGCCGCGAGGCGGCATTGGTGCGTGCTGATGGATGATCTCTGGAGGCCGGGACGAGGTTTTTCCTCCGTCCTGGTCCTATTAGACCTCTCAGCGGCTTTTGATACCATCGACCATGGTATCCTTCTGCATTTGCCTCAGGGGGTTGGGTATAGAGGCACTGTACTTCAGTGGTTCACCTCTACCTCTCCGGTAGAGTGCATGTCCGATACTAGCGGGACAGAGGGTCCACCTCGAGGGTGCTCTCTTGGGGGGTCCCTCGGGGTCAGTCCTCTCCCCTGCTATTAACATCTATATGAAGCCGCTGGATGAGATCATCCGTGGTTTCGGGTGATTTTCATCAATATGCAGATGATACTCAGCTGTATATTTCCACCGAACCAGATGCGGTGATGCCCTCTCCCTGATGACCCAGTGCTTGGATGCGTGCGGATCTGGATGGGCGGAAACATGCTTCATCTCAACCCGGCCAAGACTGAGTGGCTGTGCGTACGGCATCGCGGCCCAGTCAGGATTATCCATCGTTAACCATAGGGTGTAGTGTTGCCCCCTGTGAATGAGGCAGAAATCTGGGGTCCTCCTGGATGCACGGCCGATTGAGGAGCAGGTGGGGGCCGCCGCCAGGGGGCTTTTGCCCAGCTCCGCTTGGTTCGCCAACCTACGCCTTTTCTGGACCGCGATGCCCTGGCGACGTTACTCATGCCCTTGTTATCTCCAGACTCGACTACTGCAACGCTCTCTATTTAGGACTACCTTGCATACTATCCGAGATTGCAGCTGGTGCAAAATGCGGCGGCGGTGGTGATGGGAGTTTCTGGTTCTCCCATGTTACCCCCTCCTGCGCTGTCTGCATTGGCTGTTGTGCTCGGTGAGATTCAAGGTGTTAACATTAACATACAAAGTCCTCCATGACATGGGTCCCAATATTTAAGGGAGCACTCTGCCGACATCAAGTACTAACCGCCCTGTGCTCATCACATAGGCAAGGACTCTTGGGGTCCCGCCGGCTGGCCAATGCCGGTTGGCGGTCCCCCGATGACGAGCCTATTCTATTATGCCCCTGACCTCTGGAATCAGCTTCCCCGGGCTCCGCTGGCCCCTGACCTCGCGCCTTCCACCGTGAATTGAAGACCTGGTTATTTAACCAAGCGGGCTGTGACCCTTTGGGGATGGCTTTTATTATAGTTTTATTGTGTATTTGTGTAATTGCATCTTAATGGGGCTTGTTAGTTTAATTCTTTTTTAATTATTTATTGTTTCCTTGTTTTATTTGTGAGCCGCCCCGAGTCTTCGGAGATGGGGCGGCATACAAGTCTCATTAATAAATAAATAAATAAATTTTGTCTGAGATAATTGTGTACCTCTACCTAATAGGACAGTTGGCCCTGGAGGATTGATAACTCTTTCTTCCTATTACCAATATGCTCATTAAGAGAAAAAAATTATTAATCTCATTAATTTTAATTTAATTATTAATTAATTTAATTAATTTATTTGGCTTGTTTACTGTTTAATCTTGTTTTATTGTAAATTTTCTCTGTTTTATGTTCCTGAGTCCTTAGGGAATAGGGGCGCATAATCTAATAAATAAATAAATAAATAAATAAATAAATTTAATTTTAATTAATTAATAATTAATTTCATTAATTTCATTAATGAGAAAAGTTTTAGGATTCTTGTAAATTAAACATTTTTCAAGGGTTATAGACATTTAGGAAGTAAAGAATCAAGGGATTTTATTTACTTTTGAGTGAGGTTTTTACAGTTCCCTAGGTTTTTGTCAAAGACTGACTTCAGAAAACGTCATCAGTATATCTGCTTTCAATGAATTGGAACCATACATTTCTGGCTTTCAGTTGTGTGGAGAGAAATCTGCAAGATTTGAATCTTTGAAAAATTAATCAAGTATCATAAATACTTTCTGAAAGATTATAGCAAAATTGCTTTAAAATGTTTGAAGTGCAAAATACTTTGGTATAGCATAACTTTTGGTGGTGGTTGTTTTTGGGGAAAAATCATATAAATAAATGAATATATATATAATTGCTTTCTTGAATGGAAGAGGGCTTTTGCTTTTGTATGTATGGTCTAAAAATAATCAAAGTGATTGGCTTTTATATTGTCAAGTTGAACCTGATCAGAGAATGTGAAGTCCAAATTTGGGGGAACCTTGAAAAATAAAGTGGGCTTCTTTTTTTTAAGGGACCCTGGAATTATTTTTCCTTTTTTTTCTACATGCTCTTGCTTATAACTTTTTGTACCTTGAATTATTGAACTTAGAGGAGAAAGCTTGATTGCATTTAGTTTTCTCAATAGATATATTTTAAACCTTGCTTTCACAGCAGTATTGCTACTGCTTTTTTAAGTGTTTATGAGAACACAATGAAAAGAAGCTATGTGTCATGACACATATTTAACTTCTTTCTAACAGAGAAGTTTGCTGAAAATTACAGACAATATATAATGTGCTAAGGTTTGACAGCAATGATTAATTAAACCTTTGTGTCTTGCTTTATAACTATTTTAAATGTCATATAGTGATTAATTTGAAGTATGTGGGTCACAACTGTCTTTTGCAATACAAAGGTACCAAATATAGCACAACTGCTCACCTGTTCAGCAGAATTAACCAAGCTGCTAATAAATGTAGCTCTATTTGACTATGTGTGATTCTCTGTGTGTGAACCCCTGGAAGTATAATAACTCCAATAATATTCTGGATTTTCCTATCCAAGCACATTGGTTTTCAAACATTAATCTTAAATCAACACATTCCATGTTGATGTATTGCTTCAGAAAAATGACCATCTGTTAGAATTACCCAAACATTGTGGAGAATTTGGGGACTATATTACAGGGCACTTTGTACCAAGAGTTAGGAGCTTATGTTGTGGTGTTGCTGAATAAAAATTGAAAATATGATCTTCAATAATCTTCAGCCATTGTGAATTTGAGGAAAGATTGGCCTTTTGCCTCAGATGGATTTGGCAGTGATTACTGCTATTTTCATGAATCAATTCCTAATAACTAAGAAGCAATGAGTTAGAGTTCTCCAAAGCATAGAGTAAGAGCTTTATTTTTATAATTAATGCAATGCAATATTTTACAACATATTCCTTCATTGTTATATCAATATCATACAAGAAAGCTTTGGGTAATCTGAAGCCTGGTTCCATCTACAAAATTCCTGGATGAGGTTTTAGCCCACATTTTGTCTTCCTCTGTTCATTCTATAGGCTTTACAACTTTTCAGAAATTTTCAGTAGAATCCCTTCTTCATATATTCAATCTTGTGAAAGTTGAATATAGGATAATTATTTTTCCTTTTCTTTATAGGTGCTTTATTGCTCCTTCCTAAAGTATCACAGCTGCACAATAGTATACTTTATTCTTCCTGCCTTATTTTTGTTAATGACATTGCCAAAAAGGTAGGTTTCTAAACTGCTCCAGATTTTCTAGATCTGTTTATGAATCTGTGATTTGGTCTTCAGTTATCAATGATATTGAAGTTACCATCTATTGTGTATACATGGTTGAATTTTCCTGCTAAGCCACCATGCTGGTTCCACAAACTTCTTTAAATTTTTCATACGGCTTCATAGTTGCAAGAGAGTAATAGAGCAGAACTGTATACAAAGTGTAAATTTTCCCCAAGACTTTTGCCATATTGAAAAATGTTTTCATTTAATATAAAGCTACATGACAAAAGCTATACTGAATATTATTTCCCTAGAGGTTAGGGATACACCTGCTTCCATCAATGTTAGTATTTCTTCTGATTTTATTTTTTCTAGTATTTTTTCAACCATCATATTCAAGTGTTTTAAATTACTGCCTCAGCTTTATAGCCACTTGTATATTTGTTATTACTGGAATGTTGTTCCTGTCCTTGAAAGCATGTGCAATTTAATTTAATATTCTGTTGGTATTCTTTTGCTATCCACTTTTTGACATTCTTCACAGTTAGCAGGAGTTTTATTTTATATGCATAAGCACTATTGCCACAGTTCAAAATTTTAACTGATCATTGAAAATCACTTCTGCATGCCATGGACATTAACTTTTGTAATAATAGTGATGAAATGATAACATTTTAAGGCTTTACAATCTATTTTTATCATTAATGGACAATATTGACATTTCTGTGTGTGTGTGTTTATTTGAGAGAGTGTAGAATACATAGAATATCTCTCCAACACACATAGGCAGGTCGAGATGGGTCATGGAACCCAGAGAGTTGGCACTGCGCTGGTAGGGGTTGGGGTGGGGGTCCTGGGAAGGGTAGAAGGGGGTTCAGGCCTTCATTAGTGAAATTTTTGATTCAATTTTAAGGGGTTAGGGAAGAGGGAGTCTTATAGGTGCTCATTGCAGCCCGAGTCAGGGCCGTGGTTGGGGGGTGCGTGAGGGGGCCTGCGGGACCCCGGGTGGAATAGTGGGGCTTCGATTCCCAGGGTGATTGGAATGGGTAGGAGCCAAAGAGGAGGGGGGCTGTATCATGTTAGGGGCGTCCCGCTGTATTCGAGCCGTGGGCCTCCGACCCCTTGGCCTCTTCTCAATCCCTGGGGGTTTTGGGATCCAGGGCCCCTGGGCTCTGGCTGGTGTATTTTAATGCCAGGTCCGTGGTGAATAAGGCACCTCTCCTCCAAGAGGTCATTGAGGAGGAGGCCGCGGACCTGGCCTGCATCACCGAGACCTGGCTGGGGCCAGAGGGTGGAGTCCCTCTGGTCGATATCTGCCCCCCAGGTTTTCAGGTTATGCACTGGTCTCGACCCCAGGGAAGGGGTGGAGGGGTGGCTGTTGTTATTCAGCAGATCCTGCTTCCAAAGGAGGTCCCTGCTCCGGAGATAGGTGGGTGTGAGTCCCTCCTCGTGAGGTTCGGGCCTAGTGGTCGGATGGGCATGCTGCTTACATACCTGTCCCCCAGCTGTGTATCAGCCGCCCTGCCTGGGCTGCTCGATGCCGTCTCAGGGGTGGTGGTGGAGTTCCCGGAGCTTATAGTTCTGGGTGACTTCAACCTGCCCTCCTTGGGGGCAGTGTCGGGGTTGGCCCAGGAATTTATGGCTTCCATGGAGTCCATGGGTCTGACCCAGTTAATAGATGACCCGACTCACGAGGGGGGCAATATGGTTTTTGTCTCAGAGCGGTGGCGTAGTGGCCTGGGGGATGGTGTTACAGTAACCCATCCCATTCCATGGTCAGACCACTATCTCCTACGGCTGGTCTTCCATCAAGCCACCCCACACTGCTGGGATGAGGAGCCACTTAGATGGTTCCGCCCCAGGCGCCTGATGGACCCTGAGAGGTTCCAGGCTGAACTGGGGTTTTCCTGCATCCCTCACCCACAGCCCTGCCGAGGTCCTTGCGGCTACCTGGCAACAGTCGGCCATGGGGGCTCTTGACAGGGTTGTCCCCATGCATCCCCTTACTCGGCGCAGATCCCGGTCAGCTCCCTGGTACACCGAGGAGCTCGGGAGATGAAGTGTCGAGAAGGGGACTAGAGAGTAGGTGGAGGCGACCGCTCCGGATCCGACCGAGCCCAGTTGAGAGCCCATATTAGGACTTACCTGGTAGCTGTGGGGGCGGCGAGGAGATCTTACTTCTCTGCCCTCATAGCATCCGCAGATAACTGCCCAGCCGCCCTGTTTGGGGTTGCCTGTTCCCTCTTACAGTTGGGGGAGGTGGCGGACCCTCTGTGTGGCAGAGCTGAGGAATTTGGTTTGTATCTGCAGGATAAAATTGCTCGGATCCGGGAAGGGTTGTGCTCGGACTTGCAGTGGTCTGAGGATGGGAGGCTGAGTGGTCTGGCTAATGTAATCTGGACTGAGTTCGATCCTGTTTCTGAGGATGAAGTGGACAGGATCATGGTGCTGAGTTCCACCAGATGTTTATTGGACCCGTGCCCTTCCTGGTTGGTTTATGCCTCCAGGGAGGTCACGTCTTGGCTGGCTCGGGCAGTGGTCAATGCTTCATTAGGGAGGGGCTGTTCCCTGCCGCCTTGAAAGAGGCGGTGGTGAGGCCCCTTCTGAAGAAGCCTGCCCTGGACCCAGCCATCTTGAACAACTTTCGTCGTCTCCAACCTTCGCTTTTTGCAAAGGTTGTTGAGAGTGTGGTGGCCAGCAATTGCCACTTTTCCTGGAGGAAGCGGACTACCTGGATCATCGGGCTTCCGACCCGGTACAGCACGGAGACAGCATTGGTCGCTGATTGATAATCTCTCTAGGGCTCGGACAGGGGTTTCTCCTCTGTCCTGGTCCTGTTAGACCTCTCAGCTGCTTTTGATACCATCGACCATGGTATCCTGTTGCGGCGTCTGGGGTTGGGAGTGGGAGGCACTGTTTTACAGTGGTTCTCCTCCTACCTCTCGACGTTCAAACAGTGTTGGCAGGGGGCAGAGGTTGACTCCAAGGTCTCTCACTTGTGGGGTCCTCTCAGCTCTCTTGTTCAACATTTATATGAAGCGCTGGGTGAGATCATCCATGGTTTTGGGTGAGCTATCATCAGTATGCTGATGATACGCAGTTATACATCTCCACCCCGGACCACATCAGTGATGCTCTCTCCGTGATGTCCCGTTGTTTGGAAGCTGCGGATCTGGATGCACAGGAACATGCTTCGACTCAACCCAGCCAAGACAGAGTGGTTGTGCATACCGACATCTCGGTCCAGTTCGGAGGTTCCATCTTTGGTCATGGGGGAGGAGGTGTTACCCCCCGTGGACAGGGCATGGAATCTGGGGGTCCTCCTGGACTCGCGGCTCAAGTTGGAGGAGCAGGTGGGAGCCGTGGCCAGGAGGGGCCTTTGCCCAGGTCCGGCTGGTTTGCCAGTTGCTCCCATATCTGGACCTGGATGCCCCGACGATCACTCAGGCCATTGTCTCCTGACTCGACTACTGTAACGCTCTCTATTTAGGACTGCCCTTGCATACCACTCAGAGGCTTCAACTGGTGCAGAATGCGGCTGCGCGGGTAGTGATGGGAGCCCCCCGATACTCCCATATAACACCCCTCCTGCGGCCTGCATTGGCTTCGTTGCCCTCGGGTGAGATTCAAGGTTTGGTGTTAACATTCAAAGTCCTACATGGCATGGGTCCAGGTTATTTACAAGAACGGCTCCTCCCAGCATCAAATACCAACCACCCTGTATGGGCGCATAGACTGGGTCTCCTCAGGGTGCCTTCTGCAACTCAATGTCGCAGGGACCGGGAGGGCCTACCGTGGTAGCCCCCACTTTATGGAATCTTCTTCGCTGGAGCTCCGCTGGCTCCCGACCTCATCTTCGCCATGAGTTAAAAACCTGGCTATTTTTACAATCTGGTCTGTGCTGACTTTTTGGGGTTAGTTTATTTTAATTCTGGGGTTTTTAATGTTAATTCAGCTTCAATTTGTTTAATACATTTTTAGGTTAATTTATTGTTGGTATTGTATTTTAGCTGTGAGCAGCCCGAGTCCTTTGGAGAGGGCTGCATATAAGTCGAATAAATAAATAAATAAATAAATAAATAAATAAATAAATAAATAGACATATACATACACCCCACCTGTATTATTTTTGCAAATAACTCATATCCAACACACCTTTCTCCTCGTATTTTCTCCACAACAACAACCTATAAGATGAGTTGAGGTGAGAGAGAATGACTTGTCCAAGATCACCCAGCTAGCTTTCATGGCTAAGGCAGGACCAGAACTCAATCTCCTGGTTTCTAGCCTTGTGCCTTAACCACTAGACCAAACTGGCTCTCGTATCCTTTAAACTACCTTTTCACTGCCACATATTCATATGCTATACTGTATATTAAGTTAATAGTTATTTTGGATTTAAGACTATAGAGTAGAAAACCTGAGATATAATTAGACAAAGCAAGTTGATCCTACTTTCTGTTGCTTTACATTGTCCTCTGAACCAAACCTACTGTACATATATCAATCACAACAGTGTTTATCATTTTTCAGTCAAAATATCAAAATTCAACGAAGGATTGTGTAGTTGTAACACATGTCACTCTAGAATTTTTGCAAAAAAGTATCCAGGGTTAAATACCAATGGATTTTCCATCTGCTATGCCAATAGCTTTCGTTTATGATGCTGAGAAATTCATATCTACTATCAATCATCCTTAGATAAAACTAACCCTACAAAATTTTTTAAAAATTGAAGAATGGCATGTTTCTATTTTACCAATAAAATAAGCTCTCTTTGAAATAAAGAAAATATATTTTGAAATGATGATTTTGGGAATTGAACTTAGTGAAGACACTAAGAACCCAAAATTCAGGTAGCCCTGTAAAGAAAGCAGCAGTTCCTCAAAAAATTGGGTCCCAAAGTTTTGTAGGTCTTTGAATCAACAATAAGACCTTGAGAATGGTTTGGTAGCTGATTGATGGCCAATACGGAGCCTTAAGCATAAAAGTCAAATGTGTCCAGTAAATTGCTCATCTGAAAAATCTCACCATAGTACAAGCTGCTGTTTCCAAACCACCCTGAAGGGAAATCCAACACAAAGAACGTTACACTAATTGAATCATGAGCAATTGAATCAAAGTACAAACTACTGTGAATTGGCTAGCTCTGTCCAGGAAACATAGCTATTTTATTGGAGCTGGTAAGAGATGCTTGTGGCATCAAGAATATGTTGATCTTCAGTGAATGGTGTCACAAGATAACTGGACAATAAAATGAAAATGATTCTCTAACCATAGCCACACTGTATAAATCCTGTAAAGATAATGCAAATTGGTCCACAACAAGCAAATTAGCCAGCCTTTAGATTTGAGGACATGGAAACTTACATGGAGACTTAGTTTTCTGGGGAATTCAACTGTAGCCTATTTGACTTTAACATTGTTGCATCCACAGTTCAGTTTGTAACTGATGGCACTGCACTTCAGATCCCCTAAGGGTTGTAGTCAGCAGCTGCATTAGAAAAGACTGAAATCTTATTGGGAGCTGGTAGGTGGGTTGCTGGCTGAAATCATAAGGCTGAGAAATAGGTCACTTGTCGGGGAACGCTCTATGGGCTGACAATCAATTTTTCAAGATTCAGTAGAGGATAATGGAAAACTATTTGTGGAAAGAATAGAATAGCTAAGAAAAAAATAGAGCCGCCTTTCTGTTAACTTAAGAGAACTCAAACTTACAAAAAAATAGAAAAAAATAACTCTCTTTTCCCATCCACAACAATTTTCCTTTTAAATCCTCAGTGTCAGGCTGCAAATTGCACCTGACAACTTTGGACTTATTATGTAGAACTGATATAAAACATAATGCCTTTACTTGTTAGGGCATAATAGTGATATACGTATCATTTTGCACAGATAATTTTCAAAAAGTTAAGCCCTAAAAGTAACAAGTAAAATATTGTTTCACATTACAAAAATCTGATTAGAAAGACATGTGATAGTTTAAAAATAATGATGCTACTGCCTAAAGCTGTGCTAAAATTCTAGTTTTGACGATAGAAGACTATGGTGATAGAAGACTATGGTTCGCTGCCCAGTTGCTGGATGGGCAGGGCCATGGTCGTGGCCTACCAGAACTTCCAGGAGGGCCATTTTTGCCTTTCCCAGGGTTTAGAAGCTTCCCTCAAGCCTCTGGGGTGCAAAACAGCCTCCCCAGGGTCTGGAGGCCCTCCAGAGGCCAGAAACAGGCCGATTTCTGGACTTCTGGAACTTCCAGGAGGGCTGTTTTAACCTTCCTCAGGGTCTGGAGGCTTTCCTTGGGCCTCTGAGGGGGCAGAAATGCCCCCTGGGGTCCAGAGGCCCTCTGGAAGCTGGAAACAAGTCCATTTCTGGACTTCCAGAAGGCCCATTTTTCACCTCCCAGAGCCTTCACGTGGACCCTGCACTCACCTGCATTTAAAATGGGCTGTGTGGAGAATCCTGGAGGGGTGGGTGGGTGGATGGGCCAGCCGGTTGGCTCAACTACTGTCAGTAACCAGATATAAAATTAACACCTCGGGTTTGCCTGAACTAGTCCGAACTGCTGAATCCCATCCTGCATGTGTGACCTCTTACAGAACTGAAAAATGCCAACATTTTGTACAAACACTGTTACACTATACTTGTACAGGCAAGCAGTGATGCTCTGGATGAATAGCTGAAGAATTTCGTCCCATGTGAATGGTGATATGGTAGATGTTGCATCACCTGCCTGTGCCTGCTTTGCCATCTCTTAAGAAAAAAAGATATCCTATACAAACTTAGTATATTTTATTTATTTATTTATTTATTTATTTATTTATTTATTTATTCGATTTTGTATGTCAGCCTCATTCCCTAAGGACTCAGGGCGCTAACATTAAAACAGAGAAAAATTTGCAATAAAACAAAATTAAACAAGTAAACAAGCCAAATAAAGTTAAAATAAATAAAACCCCCCGGTCATTCAAGGCCGCCCGCTGAACAACCAAGTCTTCAGGTCCCGGCGGAAGGAGCGGAGGTCAGGGGCCAAACGGAGATCGACGGGAGCTGATTCCAAGGGCAGGTGCTCCCACAGAGAAGGCCCTAGCCCTGGGGACCGCCAGCCTACAATATCTGACTGACGGCACCCCAAGGAGGCCCCTCCTATGAGAGCCAACAGGGCGATCGGAGAGTGATGCTGGCAGGAGGCTGCCGCAAGCCCTGGACCCAAGCCATTAAGGGCTTTATAAGTTGTAACTAATACCTTGAAGGCTAACCAGAGGCAACCGGCAACCAATGCAAGCCAAGAGAGGGGTGTAACATGGGAGTATCGGGATACCCCATCACAACCTCGCCGCATTCTGCACCAGCTGAAGCCTCCGGACCGTCCGAAAGGGAAGTGAGAGCATTGCAGTAGTCAATCCTAGAGGTGACAAGCGCATGAGTAACCGCTCAAGGGCATCTCGGTCCAAATAAGGGCTAAGCTGGCTAACCAGCCAACCTGGGCAAAAGCCCCTGGCCACAGCTCCCACATGCTCCTCCAAACGGAGCTGTGAGTCCAGGAGGACACCCAGGTTTCGCCTCTATCCACGGGGCAACACCTCTCCCCCATGACCAAAGATGGTACATCCAATAAAGACCGAGATGCCGGTAAGAACAGCCACTCCGCCTTGGTGGGGTTGAGCTGAAGCCTGTTACTACCCATCCAGACCCGCACGCTTCCAGGCACCGGGACATCACGGAGAGAGCATCACTGATCTGGCCTGGGGTGGAGATATAAGCTGGGTATCATCAGCATACTGATGATACTCACCCCAAAACCTCGGATGATCTCACCCAGCGTTTCATGTAGATATTAAACAGGAGAGGCGAAGGACAGACCCCGCGGCACCCCACAAGTGAGGGGCCTCGGGCCCACCTCTGCCCCCTGCCAACACCGACTGCGAAGCGCCCGAAGGAAGGAGGAGAACCAACGGAAAACGGTTCCCCCACCCCAATCCTCTAAGCCGCTGCAGAAGGATACCATGGTCGATGGTATCAAAGCCGCTGAGAGATCTAAAAGGACTAGGACAGAGGAAAACCCCTGTCCCAGCCTCCAGAGATCATCCATCAGTGCGACCAATGCTGTCTCGTGCTGTGTCCGCCCTGAAGCCCGACTGATACGGATCTAAATACTCAGTTTCTCCAGGAACAAGGGAAGCTGCTGAACCACCACGCTCAACAACCTTCGCTAAAAAGCTAAGGTTGGAGACAGGACGATAGTTGTTCAAAACGGCCGGGTTCAAGGCTTCTTTGAGGAGGGGCCTCACCACCGCTTCTTTCAAGGCGGCAGGAAAGACTCCCTCACTCAAAGAAGCATTAACAACTGCCTGGAGCCAGCCAAGACGTAACCTCCCTGGAGGCATATACCAACCAGGAAGGGCACGGGTCCAATAAACACGGTGGAAGACAGCCTCCCGCATGATCCTGTCCACCTCATCGAGGGAGACCAGGTCAAACTCAACCCAGGTAGATTCCACCAGACTCACCACCCCATCATCAGACCACTGCCAATCAGAGTCCAAGCCAGCACGGATTGTAACCTATCCGCCAGATGTAGACTAAATTTCTTCTTTCCTTCTGCACGGGTCATCCCCCCTCAATTGAAGGAGGGAGCGGGTCACCAAACAGGGCAGCAGGGCGATCATCGCAGACGCGAATCAGAG
>SOZL01000579.1:0-11197 GCA_009733165.1 Naja naja | reverse complement strand
ATTTCATTTAAAAAAACTCCTGGTGCTCAAATGCTGAACAAGTCTTCTTTTCTCCAGAAAACAAGACAACTTGTCTCATTCTTTTTGACTAATTCAACATTTTAGGGTAAATGAGTGTAGCAAAACAAATTATATCAATTTGCAATAACTTGTATCTTGTGCCGATGACTAAATATTTTGAATTAGCTTAATTAACTCCACACCTTCAAAATTGGAGAATTAATGAACAATTTAGAAAATAGAGAACAATTACAAGACAGGCATTCAATGTGGAATCAATTTTGAAAGTTTTAAAAGCTGTATTGAATAATAAGGTGCAAATTAAAGATTTGGTTAGACTGGTATGTCACTACATCAGGGAGCATATGCATCTGTTGTTCAGAGACATGCATAGCTGTTGCATTTATACTTCTACAAATGTTAACTTTGTTTGAATGTGTCTTGCCTTCTGCCACCTCTCAACAGGAGCCAGATCAATCAATCAGCTTGCAGGATGTGCATCTCCACACACACACATAGTTAAGATTTGGGGGGTTGTGTTTTCCGTCTGTAACTATCTGCAACCTATGCTTACCTATTAACCTCTTTGCACAGTAGGTATGTTCACTTCCACATGGTTGCAGAAAGCCTAAATATGGCATTCTCTTTAAGGAATGGCAAACTGAACAATGGAATACTTCTGCTCTCCGGTTTGTTGATATTTGGCTTCAATAATATATTTTATAATTTCTCTTATATTACATTCCTCTCAATGCTTTTTTTAAATTAGATTTATGCCACCTGCTTCTCGAAGACTCAGGGCTGTGGGACGGCTGTGTGAAAAGCGCTGTGCCGAGTGTGTCGTCAGCAATGAACTAGAGCCAAGGGCACAATAGCTAACTGGCAGCCACAGACCCTAGATACCAAAAGGTTCAATTCTGCTAGGCTCAATTCTGCTAGGATTGGCTAAAATTAATTTCACCATATATGGAGATATCCTTTCGCCTAATCCAATGGGAATAACACTGTGGCTTCGCCATTAAACCAATAAAAGGCACCCAAACCTCACTGAGGGCCGCCTCACCCGAGTAGACTTCTGTGTGTCGTTGTCTTCTTGATCGTTCTGGCCCCTGAGTGGCGACCGCGCTGGATCGCGAACAAATCCATAACTGGTGACCCCAGTGATGCAAAGCGACCGTGAAGGACAAGTGTGAGAGCAGCCTGAGGCAGCGCCTTGGTCGAGCTGCGCCAGGCAGTCTCTCAGCTCATCGGGCCCCTATCGACACCTGAGAGCCGCCGGCGTCCCTCTGGATTGGTGAGTATGGGTGGAAAGTTGTCCCAGGAGCAGGTTACACACCTGCGGGAGGTTGAGGAGGCTAACGAGGCGTCCTGCAAATTGGCAAATAGCGGGATGGAGCTCTCCCGACCAAAAACTAAAGATTTGGTGAACCTTTTGACTTTCATTTGGCAACATTGCCCGTCTTACCCAGAAAGGGCAATTTAAAAATTTCAACCTGGAAGAAATTGGGGGCATATTTGCATGCACCTAGAGCTCCTGCACAGATATTAACTACTTGGCGAGTTGTAATAGAGTGTCTCATGATCCACCATAATGTATGCCACTCCACAGGCCCGGGTTCTGCTCCTCCCCATATGAGCCCTTGCGAACAAACCCACACCTCCATGCAACCAATAGCGCTCTTCGAGAAAAGAGTTGCTCTCCCCTAGTCCCCAGCTTGGACCTAACTCAGGTTGTACAATACTCATTCTTACAATGGCTTTCAATGGACAGTGCTGCCCCAGGGTATGCTGAACAGTCCCACCATGTGTCAATATTATGTGAGCAAGGTGTTAGAGCCCTTAGGAAAGCCCATCCTTCCTTTCTAGTCTACCATTACATGGATGATATTCTCATCGCTGCCCTGGTCCCCTGGGACCGCTTCTGCTACCTTTTCCCAGCTTGCTGACCTCCTCTCAGCCCAGGGTTCCACATTGCCCCAGACAAAGTCCAGACAGCTGCACCCTACCCTACCCAAGCTGTTACAGTCCCCACACACCCCTCCCTGCCAAAATTGGATTTACCCCCTCTCCCACCTTGGTCCAACTACAGCAATATTTGGGCACAACATTGGGCCCGCCCTTACCTGGGTCTGACTACCGCAGAACTGTCCCCTCTTGCTAAGCTCACCCTGGAAAAATCCTAGCGATAAAATTGTCTTGCAACAACCCCAATTAAGGGCCATCGCTGTCATTAACAAAGCAATGTCTATCACTTGGGTAGACAGGGCACAGGCCAATCACCCCTGTCCGCAACAATCCTTGCCACCCCTAAACTTCTTTACCGCCTCTGTTCCAAAACGAGTAAGATACTAATCCTGGAATGGATCCACCTTCCCATACCCCAGAGCCTCTATTATTACCGCCAATCCCAGGTGGCGCTATTGTTAGGAAGGATTAGACATCGCTCAGTAGCCTTACTCGGCATAGAAATAGGGACCCTGTATGTGCCCTTTTCACTTTATCTGGGAATCACTGTATCGTACTCTCAAGAGCTGCAATTTGCCCTAGCAGACTGGCACGAGAGGTGTCCTGTCACCCCCACCTGACCCCCGATTCCAGATGGTGCGGCTCTCCCTTTAATTGGCAACCTCTCATATCCGCCCAACCCTTGCCTGCGGCCATCACTGTGTTTGCTGATGGCAGCAAGACACAAGGCATGATGCCTGGCTACACGAGGGCATCTGGAAGACGAAAACAACACCACCACAAAAATTCTGAGCGCTGCTGAACTAGCTGCAATTTTGGCTTTTCAGCTTTTTTCTAAAGTCCCACTTAATTTGATTCTTGATAGCATGTATGTTTCTCAGATTGTCTCCACAATATTTGACTCATACCTATCACCATCTATTGAACCTGACTTATTGGCATTATTTTGTACTCTGCAGTCCCTAATCGCAGAACGAAATTGTCCATTTTTTGTTGCTCATATTAGGAGCCACCAACCTTTCCCTGGTATGCTCCAAGAAGGTAACAATAGGGCAGACGATGCAGCTGCACATTTGATCTTGCCTTTACAACCTGTGACACCTTGGGAAAGCCACTCATACTTTCACCAAAATACAAAAGCTATTAAGCAATTTGGCATTACAGCTGCTGAGGCAGCAGCCATACGGCAGCAATGCCCTACTTGCAGTCAGCAGGCTACTGCCATTCCCATGGGAGTCAACCCCAGAGGAACTCAGGCCTGCCAATATGGCAAATGGATGTCACCCAATATGCTCTTTTGCCCCTGGAAATTTATGCATGTTTCCATTGATACATTTTCAGGGTTTATTATGGCTACTCCTCAAAGAGGAGAGGCTTCTAAACATGTGATCAATCACTGCATTCAACCTTTGCTTCACTGGGACGCCAAAAGAACTAAAACAGATAATGGTCCTATGCGATACAAGCTCTGCAGAGTTTTGCAATCGATGGGACATTATCCACAAATTTGGAATTCCTTACAACAGCCAGGGCCAGGCCTTGGTAGAGCGCCAACCAAACACTTAAACATGCCCTCAATCGATATTCAAACAGGGGAAAACCCCTGGCCTCCCAGCGATACAAAATACCTTGAATTTATGCCTATATACCTTGAATTTTGTTAATCTAACTGGCCACCCACTAACTACCGCTGCAGCGCCATTTCCCTCTTCTCCCCTGCAGATCAGCCTAAGCCACAGGTTTATTACCGTCACCTCCCGGACGGGCCTGGAAAGGCCCCGCCAGCCTCATCACCTGGGGAGAGTGCGCAGCCATACAACTGCCTGATCGAGTGCTATGGGTCCCAGGTCGCTGTGTTCGCCCCTTCCTGCCTAACACCGAATCCCCTCATTGATGTGCTGGTTTTGCCACTGCCTTTGTGGCTGCTGCTGCTGTGCTCACTGCATCGATTGCATCTGCTGCACCTCCTGCACAATCCTCTGTGATATCGTCATAATAGAGGAAGTCTTAACCCCTACCTGCAGACCTTTGCTGATCGCCACCGACATCCTCTCTGCTCCTCCGCCGCCGGTTGCTGCTGCTGCACAATAGAATAATCCACGACCATGATGATTTCCCTATTCCTTCTCCTGCTGGACATGCCCTTTATCTCCTTTGCTCTCCTGAGCAATAACATAATGAGCATCGACCTCACGATGTATCCTGGCTTATTACTGATGCTTATGGACAAACTCTGAACTCTACCTTTAATCGGACTATCAGATTCCTGGTTCCCTGATCTATATTTTGACTATGGACAGATGCTAGGTGTGACTGCATATAACCACAGTAGCGATGCCCCTCTCCTAGTCCTGGATTTGTCCACAAATGCCATTTTTATGTCTGTCCCGCCACATGACCAACGCTGACTACAGATATAGATGCGGGGGTTTCTGACTACTTTTGCAAACATTGGGACTGTGTCTCATCTGGCAACATCTGGTGGGATCCCCCTATGAAAAGTGACTACATAAGGCTGCAAAAGGGATCGAAATACGTGCCATGCCCAGGGTATGGTAGGAGGACTTGGGAAGAAGACGATGACTCCACGGGTGGGATGATTGGCCCCTCTGCAACCCTGTCAAGCTCGCTCACATCAGAAGGCAGGAAATATAAAGGGTGGGATAGGGGAGTCACCTGGGGGGGAAGGATATATGCAACTGGGTATGATTATGGCAATATCTTCACCATCACTAGAAGAGTTGCTCTCCCCCCTAGTCCCCCGCTTGGACCTAACTCCAAGGTTGTACAATACTCATTCTTACAACCCCGTGCCTCAACTCCCCACCCTCTCCTTTCCCTATTGAACTCCACCTTCTTATTCCTTAATGCTTCTCAGCCAAATTGGACAACTTCTTGTTGGCTTTGCGCTCGGCTGTGCCCCTTTATGAGGCTGTAGGTAGTATCAAACCCCCTCCATGGATAAGTCTGACAGTAATTGCCGATGGAGGAATGGCACCCAAACCCTCCATTCCCTTACCGCACCGCCGCCATGCTTGGGAAATGTTCCCCATAACTACTCTTCCTACTGTGATAATACCACCAAACTTTACAATGGGACACATTATGTGCCAGTCTGGCAGCCCTACAACAATTCTGATAAGCACAGAGCAAACTTTACCGCCAGCTTTAAAGACTTTTTCTTCCTCCCAGGGCCGTTTCCTGGTGGGCTTGTTCCACAGGGCTCACCGCCTGCGTGCACGGACCCACTCTTGCTTCTCAACAAGGGTTCTGCATCCAGGTTCAGATCCTGCCAAAATCCTATACTACCCTCCGGACCAAATGCTGCAACAGTATAGCTCTCCCCACGCTCCAGAAACGCGAAGTGGTTACAGTCCTGACCTTATCGGTATTGCTGGGATTGGGGTGGCGGAGCCAGCACTGGCATCACCGCCCTAGTCGCTGGAAGGCAACAATATTATTCTCTCCGACTAGATATAGACACTGACCTAGAAAGGATTGAAACTTCCATCACTCATCTTCAGCAATCCTTGACCTCATTATCTGAGGTTGTTCTGCAAAATAGAAGGGTTTGGACCTTCTCTTTCTGCAAGAAGGGGTCTTGCGTGGCATTGAGGGAAGAGTGCTGCTTCTATGCAGACCATTCTGGTATCGTGGGAGACTCCATGGAAAAACTAAGGGAGGGATTAGCCCCAGAAGGAAAGAACGTGCAGAACAGCAATTCTGGTACCAAAATATGTTTAACCTCTCCCCTGGCTGACAACTTGCTTAGCCATAGCCGCCCCTTGATTTTGCTACTTCTGGTCTGTGCTGTTGCACCTTGTGTCCTTAATCGAGCCCTAAGGTTCATAAAATCTCGCCTAGCCACCGTGGAGGCGATGGTCCTCGCTGCCCAAACAGTTGTGCTCCTGAAAGCTCCCTATCAGCATTCCTCGGACGAGGAGGCTGCCCTGTAACTGAAACATCAAAGGGTGGACATGCCAAAGGGAGGGAGCTCCTTGGAGGCAGTGCCTGCCTTAGATGTAGGCTGCAAAATTTAAACAAAAACAGAGGAGATGTGGGACGCTGTGTGAAAGAGCTGTGCCCGGTGGCTGCGTCAGCAATGAACTAGGCCAAGGGCACAATAGCTAACTGGCAGCCACAGACCCTAGATACCAAAAGGTTCAATTCTGCTAGGCTCAATTCTGCTAGGATTGGCTAAAATTAATTTCACCATATATGGAGATATCACTAATCCAATGGGAATAACACTGTAAACGCCCGCATTAAACCAATAAAAGAGGCACCCAAACCTCACTAGGGGCCTCACCGAGTAGACTTCTGTGTGCGTTGTCTTCTTGATGCTCTGGCCCCTGAGTGAGCGACCGCTGGATGGAACAAATCGCAGGGGCTTACAATTTTTGGGATACAACCCAATGTGCCTTCATAGCCTTCATTCCATTGTATATGCCTGCTTATTACTAAGCTGCATTTTACAAAGTCAGCTTATTGCCCCCAACAATCTTGGGTCCTCAATTTATCTACCCCGAGAGGATGGAAGGCTGAGTCAGCCTTGGGCCTGGTGGGATTTGAGCCTACAATAATTGCAGGCAGCTGGAACTTAAGTGCTAGGCATTTAGCAGCCTATACCACCAAGGCCCTTTTTGTGATATTAAAATTAGTGATGGGAATTCCTTTCTCTTTTCTTTTCCTGTGCTGAATTTAACATTGTATATAACAATATATAAACATACAGAATGTATAATAAAAATATTTAATTTTTTGAATCAAGTATATTTCCAATGTTGAAAAATATATTAGTGCGATTAAAAACGGCAATGGTCAAACTGGACCAAAACCAAAGGCATAAGTGAACAATTTAAACTCTTTTTCAACAATTATATTCTACAAATAACCAATCACCAGTAAAAATTAACCATTTTTTAAATAGGTTAACATTTCCAGATCTGATTTTAGGAGATGTCCAATAAATGAAATTTCATTTTTCCAATTCAGAAATTTCTGAAGTTTTCAGTACTATTCAAAATGAAAAGTCTCCTGATCCTGATGGGTTGTCAGATATTTTTGTCAATAATATAAAGAGATTTTAATACCATATTTTGTTGCTTGTATGCAATACTTTGCATAAGGGTTCAGTGGGATCCTTTACCAGAGTCTGGGAAACAATCTATGATAATTTGATTCTTAAATTGGGAAAGATTATCAGAATCTGCTGTCTTATAGGGCCATTTAACTTCTTAATACAGACTATAAACTTTATATTAAACTATTAGCCAGTTGACTAAAAGTGATTGTTGGTAAAATTAATCATATGGATCAATTTGGCTTGATTGCAAATCATTTTCCTATCAGGAAATCATTAAATATTATACAACTTAGTAAAATTAATATGGTAAATTTTTACTTCAATGTCTCACAGTGGCAATTACAGAACAGGCTTTAAATAATAGTGTCAACTATAAAAGAATAGAAAGCATCTGCTTTCAAGCAAAAAAAATTGAGCGTAAAGAATATAATTATATATAGACCTCAGAAACAGAGAGGCTGGGACACGTCCAATTTGTCAATATATTATCAAGCAGCATAGTTAGGGCATATGATTCCATTTACTATGGAAGACTGTTCTAAACAATGCATTCAAATTAAAACTATGTCAGAGCCAAATAAGTTTATAAATCAGTGTTTTTTTCATCCAAAACATGTTTCTAAAATAAAACAGATGGAAAATATTTTACTAAACCAATGCTTCAAATTTGGAATAATAAAAACATAGTTTTGATAAATGGCATTTCTCCTTTAATTCCTTTGATAACATATTTTGATTGGAATAATTGTTATGATTTGGCTAAAATAGAGCATTTGAGAGTGTATAATCGTCATAACTAAAAGACTTTCATCTTAAAGGTGAACCTCTCAATGAAGATCAGGTAGAGCAACAAATGGGTGATAAGATAGAATGGGTTTTTTAGTTTCAATTTAAATCTGTTCTGAGCAATAGAAATATTAGAGCTTCAGCAATATGGCCTTATACTAATTTCAATACTTCAATACTTCATTATTTAGAAAAACCAAAAGGAACAATTTTTTAAAAAATTATAGGTTATCACCCAATAGGAAATCTGCCATATGGAAGCTTGAGATATTGATCTTGTTAATCCCATTGAGGAAACAAATTCCAACAGTTATGGAAACCAGGTGGATTCATTTCAAACTATTTAAATGACTGATTATCACTATATTTGATGGCAACAAATTCCATAACTTATTGATGTTTAGTGTAAATTGAATTTCCCTACTCAGTCTTGGATTTCCCTGCTTTTGAGAAAACATTGATGAGGTAGAAACATTTCTATATCCACATTTTACAAACTATATATTGCAGAGGGTTATTATATCTGTTCTAATCTGCCTTTCTTTCTTTCCTCAAAATAATGCTATGTAATCTGTCCTTATAGGGAAGCTGTTTGGTTTTGGTTGCCTATTTTCCAGTTCTGAAATCTCATTGTTAACTGTAGTGAATATCTTTCCTTATATAGCTAGATTCTCTGAGCTATAATGAAATAGCGCTTGAGACCCATAATTGTTAAAATTCATATTTTATTCATTTGTTACATAACAATTTTTCCATGCCTTTCTATTAAAAATAGCCAGCTGGGAACAATATAATGAATATAACTTATAATTTAAAGTTATTTAAGACTCAGAAAAGAATATTAAAAGCAGAACTCTGATAAAGTATTATTTTCAAATAACACAGTACAGTAAGAAGGCAAATCTACTTTGTAAGCAAATTGATGATGCAAAGTTAGAAGGCTAGCTTAAACTTTGCATGGGTTGCAGCTCCCAAAGTCTTAGCTTAGCCACCGAATAGATGATTTCAAGAGCCACCAAAACTGAACATCAAACGTTGATTGAACGTAAATTATTAAATTCATTATTTAAAACATATGGCATTAGCACAACTAGTGCAACTGTGACTAAAGTAAAATTTGTACAGCTCTATAACTGAAAAACTGCTAGATCTACTGACTAGTCAAAAAAATGGTTGAATACAGTATCTAAAGCTCAAGATAGTTCAACATAACATCTAGATGATGATAATTTGGTACATTATAGATAAGATGGCCTTGAGAGCAGTATTCAAAAGTCTTCCAAAAACAAAAGGACAGAAGCATTACTTGAACCCCAGAAATCAGATAACATAATCAGATTTGCAAGGTGTTTTAATATAGTTTATCCAATAAAGTTTTGTTCTACCTTATTGGGGAATCTGTTTCTGTCTGCACAACTTCAGAAGACTGACATATGTTTATATCCCTCTTTCTCTAGCCATTTCAAGATTTTCCTGGAGATGAACACCTGTGCATTTGGTTGGTCTGATAAAGTTGAGCCCAACATTTTCTTCAATGAGTTCCTATGGCTTAGAGTGGATTTAAATTTGGTCCTCTTTATTTCAACACCTTCACTACTATGTTACACTGCTCTGGTTCTGTATATAATAGAAGAAAGTTTTCACTACTATGTTACACTGCTCTGATTCTGTATATAATAGAAGAAAGTTATTGGTTTGCATATTCTTTTTACAGTAACAAATGGTTTACATACATCTACTTACCAAAGAAGGCTAACAATGTTTATTTGAATGACAATTGATAAATAACATAATGTTGGAGAAGTTTAGCCAATAAATAATCTATTACCATTATTATCTACAGTAAATATAAATGTAACAGGTAAAGTTTTTTTTAAAAGAACAAATTACACATTTCAGTGTATCCCATTCTTTTTTTAAAAATGTTGCTTATTGGAAATCCCTATCCCAAATCCACCCTAATACCAGCAACTTACCAACTAACTGACTCCATTCTAAACTTATTTAGATTGACAGAAGAAATTAAAAGCAACAGGTGCTTTTAATCATATACAGAAAAGAATACTTGATATGCGTATGCTTGGTGGTAATATTAAATCACACTTTGCACACTTGAAGGACAAAACGTCAAAATAGGTTATATTCTGTCATGCTGAATGTGGGGGAGGAACATCTAGATAAATGATCCACATAGTTGGAAATGGAAATGTTTAAGTAATTTCCTACTTAGGGATATACTGAAGACTTGTTAATGAATTGCACTATTTGAGGAAACCACAGCCAATTAGTTTCATTCAAAACCAATCTTTCAAATAATTTATTTTGAAATGTTGGTCTTGCACTATAGCACTGATTAGGCATATAAATCGAGGCTATGCTGGTAGTATATTAAACATATAAATAATCACAGCTGTGTGAAGCCTACTCTAATCCACTTCTTTACACCAGTCTTTTTGAATGATTAATTTTAGTGAAAGCTGAAAACTCAAACAATCAAGACTACTGCCAATCAGAAGTCAGAATACCTGTCTGAAATAAAAACATACTTCTGAACGAACCCTTTCGGCTTTAGCAAGCAAAATGAGTGCTAGGCCTACCTTGGCCGTCTGCACAATTGTGTAATTGTGTAATTCAGATTATCACTAAATGAGAACGCATATTTCTGTTACTTTGTTGCCACCTAGTGGTCATCCAGAATTGCACACACAAAGTGGAGTACCAACTGAGGTGAATTGCCATCTATTGATGATATGGATTTTTGCAGTCCAAATAGTACCCTTTTAGTTTTCCAGAGGGCTGTGAAGATCTTGCCCTTGTCCCAAGCATTAGGATAAAATGTGGGGTTCCACTATGAGGATGTATAAAATGTGGGGTTGCACTATGAGGATGTATTTGCATCTTGAGGTAAAAGTATTTTTTAACCATGTTTTATGGATTGTTGTGAATGAACTAAAGTCATTGTATGAGCTAAGTGACCATACAATATTGTAAACAATAAAATTTTCAGGAGAGAAACAAACTGGCCTATAATAAAGGCTAAATGAAGAGTAGAGAAAGACACATGGCAAGGCAAAATATTACATGACCAGTACATTAACAAAAATAGCAGACAAGGCAAATAAAAGACCTAACAACAACAACAAGAAAATTGAAGAAAGATTAAGATGCTTTAAGAACAAATATATACAGCCAAATTGAGAAGACAGCCACACACACAGCAAATGCCGCTCTGCAAAGAAGCTAAAGAAACATTGGACCACCTAGATAGCTTGCAATAAGGTTGTACAGATTGACTACAGACCAAAGTAGCAACAATGGCGCATTGAAGATCCACAAGAAGTATAATTTGCTGTAAGCAAG
>SOZL01000578.1:0-34483 GCA_009733165.1 Naja naja | reverse complement strand
GTTTGATCCAATGGTGAAGGCACCAGGCTAGAAATTGGGAGATGGTGAGTTCTAATCCCAACTTAGCCATGAAAGCTGCATGGGGAGCTTTGGGCCAATCAACAGGAGAGGGTGAGTTCTAGTCCGGCCTTAGGCATGAAAGCCAGCTGGGCGACTTTGTGTCAATCACTAGGAGATGATGAGTTCTAGTTCTGCTTTAGGCATGAAAGGTGGCTGGGTGACTGGGCCAATCAGCAAATTTATGGTGAGTTTCAGTCCAACCTTAGCTACGAAAACCAGTTGCATAACTTTGGCCAGTCAGTCTCTTTCAGCCCAACCCACCTCAAAAGGGTGTTGCTGACTTCCGGTTTGGGACTCTTTGTAGACAGACCGAAATCTGCGACTGTGCGCAGTTTCGATCTGTGCTCATCGGCCGAGCTGCCCTCGGGAGCCGCTGGTTTAGCTAAGCCACCGTGAGGTGGGAAGAGGGGAGAGACCACTAGCAGGGTCGAGGAGAGCCGCATCTCTCCTCCCCAACTGGCTTTTACTATCCTTCCCGAAGGCGGCTGCAGTGGTGGTCAGAAATGGCCACCTCAAAGAAGAACCCGAGCGGACAAGATTGTACAGGAGGAAGTTGGAAAGAGAAAGTTTTACTGACTGGGCTGAACAGAGAAACTACCCACTTAAGGTACCTGGAATTTGAGCAACAAAGAATAATACTATCCCTAAAAGACTTTTTAAAGCAGTGAAAGGAAAGTTAAGGGAAAGAATTGTTTTTTCTTCCTCTTTAAAACTAACAGTTCTGATAAGGCTTTAAAAGTTAAGAAGAGATTTGAATAAGAATTGATGTTAATCCTCTTTGACATTAATAGGCTATTCTTAGCTGAAAATAAAGTGTCAAAGCAGGGGTGGGATTCTACCTGTTCGCACCTATTCGCTAGAACCGGTTGTTAACATTCTAAGCAGTTCAGAGAACCGGTTTTAGAAGAAATTACTGGGCTAATCCTGTAAGGAAGGCAGGAAGGAAACATTCTGGTGTTGCTTACAGAAACTGCCTCTCCATTAACCCTTATTACATTCTTGGCAGGACTAGACTTCCTGTCTCAGGAACTTCTGGAGTTTTCCCCTCCTTTGCTGGTACTTTGCTTGTGTGGAGGACCATTCAAAGTTACAATGGCACTGAAAAGTGACATGACCATTTTCACACTTACTTACTCACTGTTGCAGATCCCCAGTTATGAGAGGCCAGGCGAGGAAATGCGCGTTCAATGTGAGTGATATTGAGCGGCTTGCCACCAGCCAATAACATGACCACCAAGCCATGTCCACCCAGTCACATGACCACCAAGCCACTACCACCACCAAAGCCACCACAGAATCAGTTGTTAAAATTTGAATCCCACCCATGTGTCAAAGGGATAAAGACTCTTGAATAATCAAAAGCCTTAAAAGAGAGAAAAGGACGCATGAGGTGGAAAACAAGAGGGTGGAATCTGGGAAAATGGAGGATACCACCTGGAGCTAAAAAGTATTGAAAGTGAAAGACTTTAAAAGGATACAACTTAGCTGCAATCCTTTTACAAGATAACAAAGCCCCTCGAAAGAGAAAGTGAGAAAAGAAGCAGGATAGACTACTGTATGATTCTTGGAATTTTGGCAGTGGATCCTAGTAAAATGGACTAAAATTAACTAGGGGTTGTTTAAAAAATTAAAAAAAAAACTTTTCAAAATGCCATCACTCCTTGAAGAACTGAAAATGATACTTAAAGAATATAAAGAAGCTGCACAAATGAAAGGAGAGACTTTTTGCCCCGCATTTCAATTTATGGAAATGAAGATTCTGAAATATCAAAACCAACAAGAAACATTTGCTGAACAAGGGCGGGACAAAGAAGAAGCCATCTTTAACTGTAATGCTCTCTACATGGGGCTGCCCTTGAGGACCACCCGGAGGCTTCAGCTGGTGCAAAATGCGGCCGCTCGGGTTGTGATGGGAG
This sequence comes from Naja naja, assembly GCA_009733165.1. NCBI lineage: Eukaryota > Metazoa > Chordata > Lepidosauria > Squamata > Elapidae > Naja > Naja naja. The sequence continues at coordinate 32,507 of SOZL01000578.1, read as the reverse complement.
TATCCCGATACTCCCATGTTACACCCCTCCTGCGCAAGCTGCATTGGTTACCGGTTGCCCTCTGGGTGAGGTTCAAGGTGCTTGTCACCAACTATAAAGCCCTTCATGGCTTAGGTCCGGGGTATTTGCGGGAGCATCTGCTGTCAGCAACAACGTCCGATCACCCGGTGTGCTCACATAGGCGGGGCCTCCTCAGGCTGCAGTCAGCCAGACAATGTTGGCTGGCGGTCCCCAGGGGGAGGGCCTTCTCTGTGGGAGAGCCCGCCCTTTGGAATCAACAGCCCGTGGAGCTTCAGGTGGCGCCTGACCTCCGCTCCTTCCGTCGTGACCTGAAGACTTATTTATTTATTTATTTGACTTGTATGCCGCCCCCTCTCCCGAAAAGGACTCGGGGCAGCTCACAATTAAAACCAGTACAAAAAATTAGTTATCTAAAATAGAATTAAACTAACCAAGCCAAATTAAAACTAAAACCCATTATAATTAAATATAAAGACTTGGCTTTTTTGTTCAGCCAACCTGGACTGAAGGGGATTTTAATAGTTTTAATTTGTCCTATGTTGTTTGTGGGTTTTAAATTGGTTTTAGATCTAGTGTTGGGGTTTTTAGATTTAATAGTTTCTTAACATTTGTGTTTTCTGTTTTTATCATTGTAAGCCGCCCTGAGTCCTTTGGGAGATAGGGCGGCATAGAAATCCTAACAAACAAACAGATAAATAAATAATGACCAAGCAGTTTTAAGTGTGATAAAGAAGAGGAAGAGGGGAAAGGGAGTTAAAAAGTTAAGATCTGAAGCAACAACCAAAAGAAAGTGCAAAAGGGAGATCTGGACAGAGAAGGGAACAAGAAAGAAGAGTGGGGGTGGTAGAAAAGAAAAGAAGCTATAAAGGATTGGAACAAGATAGAAAGAGACAGAGAAAGCCTACATGGATTAAAGGCATTAATTTATTCAAGAGACACAGAGACAATGGTTAAAAGTTTAATTTAAAAAGCGAATTCTGCAAGGATACATGGGATAATATTGTTATATTACTAAAAATGTGTTAGATGTAATGGAGTATTTCTTCTTAGTAATTAAATGATGTATAGAGGATAAGAGAACATATGATTTAAAAATTTAAAAGAAACATGAAAGGATTTAATGTTGTTTTTTAAATATAGTAATAAGTTAATATGAAATACAGATGATCAAAATGAATGATAGTTGATGTTATTTATTAATAAGATGGTTATTAATATTAAAGGTAGAGCTGAATTTGAAATAGAAATATGTATTTTATTTATTATTTATTTATTTATTAATGGGACTTATATGCCGCCCCATCTCCGAAGACTCGGGCCGGCTTACAAATAAAACAACAACAACAATAAATAATTTAAAAACAAATTAAACTAAATAAGCCCCATTACAACTACAAATTAACCCATAAAAATTATCCTATAAAAAACTATCCCATAAAAATCATCCCATCCCAAAAATCACAACCGGATTGGTTAAACAACCAGGTCTTCAGGTCATGGCGGAAGGTGCGGAGGTCAGGGGCCAGACGGAGCTCCAGGGGAAGTTGGTTCCAGAGGTCAGGGGCCGCTATAGAATAGGCTCGTCGGGGAACCGCCAGCCGGCATTGGCCAGCTGACGGACCCCAAGGAGTCCTTGCCTATGTGCTCGCACAGGGCGGTTGGCACTCGATGTCGGCAGGAGCCGCTCCCTTAAATATTGGGGACCCATGTCATGAAGGACTTTGTATGTTAACACTAAAACCTTGAATCTCACCCGAGTGCAACCGGCAACCAATGAAGGCAGCGCAGGAGGGGGTAACATGGGAGAACCGGAGACTCCCATCACCACCAGCGCGCGATTCTGCACCAGCTGCAATCTCCGGATGGTATGCAAGGGCAGTCCTAAATAGAGAGCGTTGCAGTAGTCAGTCTGGAGGTAACAAGGGCGTGAGTAACCGTGCGTAGGGCATCTCGGTCCAGAAAAGGGCGCAGCTGGCGAACCAGACGGAGCTGGGCAAAGGCCCCCCTGGCGACGGCCCCCACCTGCTCCTCCAACCGGAGCGAACGTCCAGGAGGACCCCCAGGTTCGCCCTATCCACAGGGGGTAATACCACTCCCCCGATGGCCAAAGATGGACACTCCAAACTGGGCCGAGATGCCGGTATGCACAGCCACTCAGTCTTGGCCGGGTTGAGACGGCATGTTTCCGCTCATCCAGATCCGTACCGCATCCAGACACTGGGTCATCAGGGAGAGGGCATCACCGATCTGGTTCGGGTGGAAATGTACAGCTGAGTATCATCAGCGTACTGATGGAAACTCACCCCAAAACCGCGGATGATCTCACCCAGCGGCTTCATGTAGATGTTAAATAGCAGGGGAGAGGACCACCCCTGAGGGACCCCACAAGAGAGCACCCTCGAGGTAGACCTCTGTCCCCCCGCCAATACTGACTGCGATCGCCCCGAGAGGTAGGAGGTGAACCACCGAAGCACAGTGCCCCTATACCCAACCCCTCGGGCCGCAGAAGGATACCATGGTCGATGGTATCGAAAGCCGCTGAGAGGTCTAATAGGACCAGGACAGAGGAAACCCCTGTCCCGAGCCCTCCAGAGATCATCCATCAGTGCGACCAATGCCGTCTCCGTGCTGAAACCAGGCCGGAAGCCCGATTGATACGGATCCAGGTAGTCCGCTTCATCCAGGAAAAGTGGAAACTGCTGAGCCACCACACTCTCAACAACCTTCGCTAAAAACGAAGGTTGGAGACTGGACGAAGTTGTCTAACACGGTAGGGTCCAGGGCAGGCTTCTTCAGAAGGGTCTCACCACCGCCTCCTTCAAGGCGGCGGGGAAACACCCTCCCTTAATGAAGCGTTGACAACTGCCCGAGCCAACGCAGGTGACCTCCCTGGCGGCATAAGCCAGCCAGGAAGGACACGGGTCCAACAAACATGTGGTGGAACTCAGACGCCGCATAATCCGTCCACTTCATCCTCGGAAACAGAATCGAACTCCTCCCAGATCATACTGGCCAGACTACCTGTATCTCGTTCCTCAGACCACTGCAAATCAGAGGACAACCCATCCCGAATTGAGCGATCTTATCCAACAGATATTGACCAAACTCCTCAGCCCTGCCCGAACGGGTCCGCCTCCCCTAAACGAAGGAGAGAACAGGTTACCGAAACAGGGCGGCTGGGCGGTTATCTGCGGATGCTATGAGGGCGGAGAGATAAGATCTTCTCGCGCCCTCATAGCTACCAGGTAAGTCCCAATATAGGCTCTTAGCTGGGCTCGATCGACTGGGAACGGGTGGACCTCCACCTGCTCTCTAAGCCCCTCCGCGGCGTTTCATCTCCCGGAGCTCCTCCAGTACCAAGGAGCCATCCGGGATCCACGACGTGTGAGGGGTCGCATGGGGACAACCCTGTCGAGAGCCTCCGATGCGGCCTGCTGCCAAGCTGCCGCCAGGTCCTCGACAGAGCTGTGGGCAAGGGAAGAGGAAGAAACCCCAGCTCCGCCGAGAACCGCTCGGGTCCATAAGAGCCTGGGGCGGAACCATCTAAGCTGCTCCTCATCCCAGCAGTGGGGGCGGCCTGTTGGAAGACCAGCCGTAGGAGATAGTGATCAGACCATGGAACGGCACAGCCGTAAAAGTGGCCTGCCCTCTGTCACTACGCCACTGTTCAGAGACAAAAATTAGGTCAAGAGTGTTCCCCCTCATGGGTCGGGCCCTGGATTAATTGGGTCAGGCCCATGGCCTCCATAGAAGCCATGAATTCCTGGGCCAAACCAGACGCACCCCCCAGGGAGGGCAGATTGAAGTCCCCCAGGAACTCCACTCCACCCCGAGAGAACGCCGAGAAGCCCAGGTAGGGCCGCTGTCACATAGCTGGGAGAAAGGTATGCGAGCAGCAAGCCCGACCATTGGGCCCCCAACTCAAGAGGAGTGTCTCACTCCCGCCTATCTCTGGAACAGTGACCTCCCTTGGAAACAGGGTCTCCCGATAACCACGGCCACCCCACCACCCCTACCCTGGGCCCGAGGCGTGCAGAACCCGAAAACCTGGAGGGCACAAATCTACCAGAGGGACACCGCCCTCTGGGCCCAACCAGGTCTCGGTGATGCAGGCCAGGTCCGCAGCCTCCTCCTCAATTACCTCACGGAGGAGGGTGGACTTATTAGCCACGGACCTGGCATTAAAATACACCAGTCTAAGCCCAGGGGTCCCAGTTCCCATGCCCCCCTGGGAGGAGGCCATAGGGTCGGAGCAGGCAACCGCACAAAGATGGCGGGTGCGTGCTCCCAACACATGATATGGCCCTATGCCTCTCCGTTTCCTGCCAACACCAACCACCCTGGGGATCGCGGTCCCCACCTCAGGTCCCGAAGCCCCGCCGGCCCCCGCCCCCCGCCCCCCTCCCCATGAACCGGGTTGGACAAAAACCCATTTATCCCCTTCCCTAACCCCTTAAGACGATCAATTAAAAATTTTAAAAGTTTCCCCTTCCTGTCAAATTTAGAATTTAGCCCCCTCATCCTGGCATGCCACCTCTCGATCCCAAGATCCCATTAAGGTAAGCTCTTGATAGCGTAAGGGGCCACATCCCAGACAGGGGAACCGCCTGGAGGGCCCATAACTCCGATGGGGAATAGGCAGGCATAGTAAATATGTCTCAGGCAAAACAATACAAGAGGCAGTTGGGAGATGGAACAAAGGGAGATGGAAATATAATAAAGGGACAGGCGATGTTAAAGTCAGGAGAAAGTCCACAATCAGCAGCTCTCTCACCACTGTCGATGATCCAGGTGGAAATGGACCAGTCACTGTTCTGCCACCACAGTGACTTGGGGCAAAGTCCTGCATAGTCCACTGCACTCTCACTGCAGGAGAATTAATCCTCCGGTTGCCCTCTCACTGCAAGGGAGGAGGCCAGTCCCAAGAGGAGGCAGAGTCCAAGTCCAGGTAAATGGTGCAATGAGCCAAATGCCCTCAATGATGATAGCAGGGCCAAGATGGCATTAATAGAAGGACAATGGACAATGATAGACCCCATAGTCCACATGGGGTGACAACGCCCATAGCAGTCCAGGCAAGGTACAGCACTCACATACCGCCACAGCCACGGGCCTGGCCAGGCCATGCGCCATCCCTTCGTGGGGGTGTCTTCGCCAAGACTCACCCACCCCCAACCGGATAGAGCCCGCCCACCGCCCGGCTATGACCGTGAATGCCTCCCCCGAATCTCCAGGCCTGTAGGCCTCCCAACTCCTCCCCATAGATCTTTCCTCCCCAGAGCTTTCATTTCTGGGGGAAGGAAGGGGGAGGCCCTTCAGGGGAGGGCAAAAAACCCCTATTCCCCACAAGGACACTACCCCCAACCAAAAGCAGAGAAGAGGGGGAGGAGCCTCCAGGCCGGTGGTCCTATTCATCTTCATAGACTCCGCATGGTCACCCCCATGGTGACCATGGCGCCAGAGACCATCAACCACCATCGTCACGACTGCTGTCCATGCAGCCGAGTCCCTGGAGTCACAACAGGATCGTGGTTTGTCGCCGACAGGCTCTTGCGCCGCTGTACTCGCCAGCAAAAAACAGCTGGCAACCGTGACCAGCAACGCCAGCAACGCGCATAACGCCAGCAGCAATGCCCGCAGCATTTATGTATATCCTCTTTTTTTTGTTGCTCGCTAAAGAATTTAATGTGTACTGCTAAGGGAATGTACCAAGCAGAATTCGGTTGATAGCTATGTTAGAAAATGATTTGTGAAGGTGTACTTTAAGTGTTAACTAGTAATTGAATAGATAAACAGTTAAAAGATATAAAGGTGTTATAACTCCAGCTTTAGCAATTACAGGCCAAAATATGTATAAGGAAAAAGAGCATGAAATTGTAAACAGGACAGATGAAAGTGTTAAAAATATTGAATGGAAAGATATGGAAAACTAGAAGAAATGTAATTGAAACTAGAAAAGAATGGAATAATTAAAAATAAGATTGTAGAAAGTAGAGAAATGGAAAAGCTATGGAAAAAATGGGTATAAGATATGCATTAGAATACATAAGATGAATATGTAATTAAATTTATGTCTGTATGGAGAAGTGATAACCCGGGAACACACTGTTCTCAAAAAAAGATGTTTTACGTTCTTTATGTGTTTGTTTGTCTATGTCTGTTTTCAAGAAATAAAATTTTATTTTAAAAAAAGGATGTGGTTGTGGGGAAAATAAGAGGGAAGACTGCTTTGAGTATAGAAATAATACAGTCAAAATAAAATAAAAATCTAAAAACAAAAGGCAGCCGGAGAGCCTTCAGCGCAGAACTGAAATCGATCCCAACAGCCACGATCTGCTCTCCTGAAATTTATATTTTCGCTCGAGACAATATTTCTCTAGCTTTCTTCTTCTTCTTCTATTTTCACTGAATGGTCTTTAAGGGTTAGGCAAAAGAACGTTAGCAAACCAACGTGTGACCAAGCTGAAATTCACTTACCTATTATCCGTGTGTGTGTGTGTGTGTGTGTTACCACAACATTTCCTTTCGAGTTTTAACAGGAAATCCCAATCAAGCGGGTAGACTTGAGGCAGAATTCAGACCCAATTTATTCTATAAAAAGCTCTTTTAGGCTAAGAGCCTTTCTGGGACCTCTTTGTTTCTCTTAAGTGGGGATCAATTACATTAATTCAGAAGAAAACTCAGACACACAATCAGCAGAATTGCCCTTGGGTAACCTGCAAGGGAATATTGATGGGGAAAATTTAAAAGCAGCCGTTAACGGGAGTTTTGTTCTTCCTTCTGAATTGACAAGTACTGAGCATCCATTTTTTTTCAAACTGGAAATTGCAAGTGAGGCACGCATGCACACTTTGATCAAATTCCCCTTGGAAGATTAGCGGGTTAAAACTATCACAGGTGTTAACGTCTGCATTAATTTCCCGGTGGAAATTCAGACCTTGGGAAAGGAAACGGCTGTTTTCCAGGGCAACAGGCAGACGGAATCCGAGACTGTAATTGCTGGTTGAGACTTGATTGACAAATATTGATATTTTCATATTTATTATCAAGGGAAAAGGTTCCCAGTCTAGTAACTAAATTTCCGTACGGGCTCCGGAAATGGCAAATGCTGCACATAAACCATGCCAAAGCTGAAAATCAGAGCGAATCAATTTAATGTTCGGTCAAACAAAACAAAAACAATGTGAAAGCTAGCTGAGTGACTTTGGGCCAATCACCAGAAGAGATTGGGAGTTCTAGCCCCACCTTAGGCAGGAAAGCCAGCTGGGTGACCTGGAATCAGTTCTTCTATCTCAGCCCAGCCCAGCCCACAGGACCATTGCTGAGGAAAATATGCTAGATTATATTTGCTGCCTTGAGTCGTTTGTATAAAAAGAATAAAAGCAAGGTATAAATAAATAATCAGGCAGTGATTTTCAGGCTAGACTAGGAAAAAGCTGACTGAAAGAAGGATAGAAAGAATTCTAGGGCCAGCCAGTGCCAACAGAAGATATTCCTTGCCAAGTCTCAGTTTTGTACCCAGGGCACAAAAGATGTTCTGCCACAAAAGGATACAAACAAAGAACGGTCCAAGTATTTTGCACTAAAAGTTCAGAGAAGAGCAACTAAGAGGATTAAAGGCCTGGAGACTAAACAGTACAAAGAATGGCTGCAGAGGTTTTGGGTCTGGCTAGTCTAAAAAAAAGAAGAAGAATTAGGGATGACATGATAGCACTATTTCAGTATTTGAGGGGCTGCCACGAAGAAGAGGGGAGGGGTGTCCATTTATTTTTCAAAGCACCAGAAGGCAGGACAAGAAACAAGGGGTGGAAACTAATTGGAGAGAGAAGCAACCTAGAACTAAGAACATCCCTAACCATGAGGACAATTCACCAGTGGAACCACTGACCTCTTCTGACCTCCAAGGTCCCTTCCAACTGTATTCTGATTGATTGCTTATTTGTACCCTATGACTATCATTAAGTGTTGTACCTTATGATTCTTGACAAATGTATCTTTTTTTTTTATGTACTCTGAGAGCATTTGCACCAAGAAAAATTCCTTGTGTGTCCAATCACACTTGGCCAATAAAGAATTCATTCATTCACTGAAGCACCGAAAACCCTGCAAAAGGTTTCCAAGCTGAATGGGGAAACTCCTGAGTGAAGACCAAGAGGTGAGGGTTTGGGAAGGCGGGGGGGTTGGCTAAACCAACTTTCCTTCCCCACCACGTTGGGGCTTCTCACCTTTTCCTTGGTGAGATCCTCGTCGCCTTCAGGCTGCTCCACCCCAAATTTGTTATCCATCTCTTCTCCTCCCTCGCAGATGTTCTTCCCTTTGCAGAGATCGTAGACGTGGGTTAACCGCTTCTTCGGCTGGCCTTTGGATTTAGTCAAGATATCCTTGATCTTCGGATTGTTCTGCCAGGAAAAGAAGGGAAAACACAGGAAATAAGGCCCCATGCCTCGCAAGACAGGACGAGAAAGGGCATGGAATGCCAGTGGTCTTTGTCTTTACCCCGTTTCCCCAAAAATATGACTTACCCTGAAAGTAAGTCCTGGCTTGATTTTTTTACATGTGCACCCAATATAAGCCTTACCCCCAAAATAAGCCCTAATTAAGATCCCGCCTACTCCAGAGTGGATGGGTAAAAATTAAGCTAGGGTGGGAATGGGTGGAGCTGCCCTACTACTTACCTTTGGACAGGTGTAGCCAGGCCTTGCAGCCCCCGACACCTGCCTTGCCAGCCCATTTCTTCTGCAGCCAGCAAGGCTGGCAAAGGCTTTCCTGAAGGCCTCTGGAGCTGATAACAAAGCTCTGGATTGATCCGAAGTTATCGGCTGTTATTGGCTGCCGAGGCCTTCAGGAAAGCCTTGCTGGCCGTAGAAGAAGTTCCTGAAGGTCTCTGGCAGCCAAAAGGAGGCTGAGGGCGATGCACGCAAGTGAGGTTAGTCGGTCGAGGACATCCCCCAAAAATAAGACCTGGTGCTTTTTTGGGTGGTTAAAAATATATATATATGTAGGTCTTGGTGTATTCAGGTCTTGTCCCGTGTAAGATTGAGAATACCTTGGTGACGTTTCGACGAGATCCCACTCGCCATCTTCAGGCTGGTGTCTTCGGCCTTGTGCTTCTGCCAGCAAAGTTGACGATCCATCAACCAATCAGGAAGCGACAACACAGCCAACAACACAGCCAACCAACCTGCTTACAACAGAGCCAGCACACCACACCTCCCCTCCAGTATTTATAGAGAGAAGGCAGCTCAGATCACGCTTTGCTGGCACAAGCACAAAGCCGAAGACACCAGCCTGAAGATGGCGAGTGGGACCTCGTTGAAATGTCACCAAGGTATTCTCAATCTTACACGGGACAAGACCCGAATACACCAAGACCTACATACCTTTACCCGTGAAAATCTACGAAAACAAATATATATATATAGACAGGGTCTTATTTTCAGGGAAACATGATATTTCTAATATTTATTGGCTGCCCTTCTTATAAGAAGGCAACTCTGATACTTTGACTTATAATCTTAAAAAGATGACAAAATATACCAAACCGAAAAGACATAAATAAAATAAAGGGGTCCTCGATTCACAACAGTTCGTTTAGTGATCAAAGTTACAACAGCACTTACAAAAGTGACTTTAGGGCAGTTTTTCCACACTTGCAACCACGGCAATTGATTCACATTTATGACGGTCATAGCATCCCTGGGGATCACGTGATCCCCTTTTGCAACCTTCTGAGAAGCAGAGTCCCTGGGGAAGCCGGATTCCCTTAACAACCGTGTGAGTTAACTGCAGGGATTCACTTAACAATGGTGGCAAGTGAGGTCATAAAATGGGGCTTAAAGCTCACTTAAACCAATGTCTCACTTAGCCACGGAAATGTTGGGCTGAACTGTGGTCGTAAGGGCTAAAAATCCTGACTTCAACCTTTTTGCTCGGGGTTCAGCTGCCATGTTGGGGAAGAGGGGGTGTCTCGTTACTCACCGAGTCGACCAGCAGTTTGGAGCAAAAGAAACAAACGCACCGAAGGACTTTCATGGTTTTTCCTAAAAAGCCGACATGGAAGACTGGCTTGGCCAATTCAATGTGGCCAAAATGGCCAGGACATTCGGTCATGTTGCCTGTCAGAGAGAAACAGGAGGCAGTGATCATAATTACCTTTTAATAACCCCATAATCCCTTGCAGGTTGGAGTCTGGGCAACTGGAGCTAGCAGGCTGTTTACTGGCTGGATGCCCTTCCTGTTGCCAATGCGGAGTTTTATTCAGCAGATCTATTCTCAGTGCGCCCAGAGAGAGACAAATATCTGCCTCTACCTAAGATCAAATTCACAGCCTGCTGATTGTGAGGCAAGAGCCCCACCTCTAGGCTACCCCACCGCTCTCAAACAGGAGGCAGTGATGTCCCCAGCCATATTGGCCCACTGCCCAGATGGGTGCAGAGTCAGGGTCCTCACCTGCACACGTCTGGCACCGCCCAGTCCTTTCAATGACTCCCTGGCGAGGATCCATCAGCCCTCCGAGTTTGGGGCGACCACCTTCCGTGGTCTCTGGGTATTTGATGCCCGCTTCGGTCACTGACATCCGTTTCTAGAAATTACAAGCAAAGAGCAGGTGAGTGCCGGGTGCTGGGAAGGATGGGCCTCTGGTTAAAAAGTGTGAACGTGCCACAAAGTAGTGGCAACCCCAACAAGCCAGAGGGGAAATTAATACTTGGGGAGGGGGGGGGAGAAAAGACTACATGTGAAAAGGCAGAAGGTAGGCTGGCCTAGTGGTTAAGGAAGCAGGTTAAAAACTGGGAGACTGGGAGTTCTAGTCCTGCCTCAGGCATCAAAGCCAGCCAGCTGGGTGACTTTGGGACAATCGCCACCAGGCGATAAAAGAGTTTTCTAGTCCTAGAATTGTATTTGCACAAAATTGGAAAAGTGAAGAGATTCCTACTGATGAGAATGTGATTAGGAAAATATTAGAATGTGCAGAAATGAATAGATTAGCACTTGCAATTAAGGAGAAAGAACAAACTGAATATTATAAGACATGGGAATTATTTTATCGATGATTAAAAAAAGAAAATTGGAAGCTAGAAATAAAAGCAGTGAAATATAGAAAGTATGTCATGACAGAGATATATACACTATGATGACTGTTATCGATATGATTAGGTTTATTATGGTTAATATTATAATATTATTAGAAGACATGTTAAGAGGAAGAAATGAATAGGTTTACTATATATATTATTGTAAGATTAGAAAATTAATACCAATACAATGTGCACTGTGGTAACTTTTGATTGCTATTGCACAGAGGTATTTGTATCTAGACACACTGTTTAATGGCAGATGGAATGTTTATATTTTAAAAAAAATTAAAATTTTTTAAAAGTTTTCTAGGCCTGCCTTAGGGATGAAAGCCAGCCGGATGATTTTTGGATCAATCACCAGGCAAGGGAGAGTTCTAGTCCTGCCTTAGGCCCTGAGTCTTCGGAGAAGGGCGGCATATAAATGTAATTAAAAAAAAAAAGCTACCTGGGTAACTTTGGGTCAACCACCAGGCAGTGGAGTTATAATCCCTTTAGGCATGAAAGCCAAATGGGTGACTTTGGGCCAATCACCAGGAGACAGTGAGTTCTAGTCCCGCCTTAGCCATGAAAGCCATCTGGTTGGCCTTGAGCCAGTCCCTCTCTCTCATCCCAGCCCACTTCCCAGTGTTGTCGTGGGGAAAATGGGGGGGAAGTGTGTGGGATATAGTTGCCATCTTATTTATATAGAAATAAAAAGGTAGCTTATAAATAAAATAAAAATAGCTAAATAAAATCTGATTACTCATCTCTTTTAAACCAGATTTGCCAAAGGGATTACTAGGGAGCCCCAATAAAAAGATTTTTCAAATTGTCAAAACCCACATGTTTAACAAGATGATACAAATTGTCACAACTCTGGTTTAACAAAATGATATTTCCCTAACTGGGGAGGGAAAAAACAGAATTTATCCACATCATTGGCAGATAGATATATTTGACAATCTCAGCTACCCCAGACACAGGATGGGGCTTTTGGGGAAAAAGAGAGAACAGGGGAACTTGAAAATCTGACTTGGCAGAATTTTGGACAAAAAGGACTTAAGAATTGAACAAAACGAAGCCTAAGCAGTATTGTGGAATAAAAAAAGTTGGTGGACTGGGTTTTATTTGTTTACTTATTAAATTTATATGCTGCCCATTTCACTGTTGCAGTGACTTTGGGCACTTACAATGTAACAAAAAGGTAAATACAAAATGATACAAAATGAAGGGGATTCCATAATAAGAAAATAAGTTTATAGCTACTGAGTAACTATGGGCCAGTTCCTCTCTCTCTCAGCCCAAACTACCTCACAGGGTTGTTGTTGTGGGGAAAAGGATTAGGAATAATCCCTGCTTTGAGTGACTTATAAAGTAATAGAGGCGGAATAAAAATTCAGTAAACCAATCTGAAGTTCCAGCAAGCAAACTCTTCGAAGATTCCCAAGGCTGCCAACTTGCCCGCCTAATCACTCTGGATAGTGAGATGAACGGCATATAAAATTAATAATTTTGATATTTGGAATAACACACAATTGGAAAAGACAATTAAAGTCGATGGCAGAAGCCTTTAAATGGCAGAACTAGGCAAGGATCACCCTCAGCCCTGATCTTTATCAAGCCCCGCTCTCTTAAAAATCAGGATTAAAAGAAATGGGGGCGGGGGGAGAGAGAGCGAGAGACCCCAATCCAGAGTGAAACCACTTCTCAAAGGAAGGCCACTGACACCAGATACTTTGTTTGGAAAGAGCCATTTGCACTTGGAAAAACTGCAATCTTCCCAAAAGTGAGGGGAGGGGGGGCATTTGGGAGAGTGGGGTGGTCACAGCCCCACTTCTAAGTAACTCAAGATTCCCCCCTCCAAAATGCATTTTTTTGCAAAGGATTTACACTTACAAAAAGAAAACGTGCAAAGACCTCCCGAAAAGAGGGCAGGGGGATGATCCCGAGAGTTGTCCAAGACTCATCAAAAACCTCTAAATAATCCAAGACATCCCCCTCCTCATATTACGATGCAAAGCATAACTTTAAAAAAAAACCATTTTTTTCTCTTTCTTGCAGAGGCATTGGGTACTTGCAAAAACTTGCAAAGCCCCCCCCCGAAAAAGAGGGGGTGCGCTTGAGAAAGTGATGGGATCTAATAACCCCTAATTAACTGAAGACCATTCACCCCATATTTTTCTTTGCAAAGAAGCACTGAAACTTGTTGCAAAAAACTTGCAAAATGCCCCAGTTTGCAAGTTTTTTGGGGGGGGGCTTGCAAAGAGGCATTTGGCACTTGCAAAAACTTGCAAAGCCCCCAGAAAGAAGGGAGCACTTGAGAAAATGGTGGGATCCAAGAACCCCCTAAATTAACTGAAGACCCTTCCTCCCCATTTTACTTTGCAAAGAAGCACTGACACTTGTTGCAAAAAAACTTACAAAATGCCCAAAGAAAGGGGGGGTTGCAAAGAGGCATTTGGCACTTGCAAAAACCCCAGAAAGATGGGGCACTTGAGAAAGTGGATGTGTTGGAGAACCCCCCCTAAGTTAATTGAAGACCTTTCCCCCCTCCATTTTATCTTTTCTTGCAAAGAAGCACTGACAAACTTGCAAACTGTCCAACCCCCCAAGAAAGAGGGCAAGGGGCTGCTTAGGACAGTCTGGTGGGGGGGCGTCACAGAAACCACCCTAAGCAGCCCAAGACCCCCTTCTCCCCACCCCCCAAATTCCGATTGAAAAGCAAACTTTGGATACCCCAAACCCACACCACCCACCGCCACCCCAAAAGTTGGGCCACCCACCATCTCATCCGGGCTGAGGATGCCGAATTGCACGCGCTTGATGGTGCGCAGCGGGCACGCGCTGTCACCGGAGGGCGCGCCGCCGTGCATCTGGGCGGCTCTTTTTTTTCTCCTCCTGTCCGCCGCCGCTTCCCCCCTCTTTCCCCGGAGTCACGTGATGACGCCGCTGCTGCTGCTGTGTCTCCGCCTTAGTCCGTCACCAGCCCGGAAAAAGCCACAGCAGCCACCGCCGGTCCTTCCCCCAGCACTCCGGGTTTGTTTCTTTTACGCCGCCGTCTCGATCTCGGTCTCCCGGGGAAGCATCCGGCTTCTCTCGACACCGTCGAGAGAACAGAATCGCCACGCCGAAACACGATTTCCCCAGACACGCGACCACGTCCGGCCGCTTGTTCCCTCCCTCCTGTCCTTTCCCTCCGCGCTCTCCGGCGCGACTGAGCTAAGGTGCTCCGTCGCCGCCTTTATATAGCCTCGCTCCTCGCGACACGGGGCTACAGGAGTACAACGGCAAGGGCGAGGACGCCGAAAGGGGCGGGGCTGCGTCTGCGTCATCTCCGAACGAGAGGGGGCGTGGCTAGGACCCGAGGGAAAACAAGACGGAGAGGCGGCGCCGGCGAGGGAGGAAAGATCGAACCAAATGTAAGGGGGGGGAGAGAAGGAAGTGTACATTAATGATAGAAATATTATTTAGACTTTCGTGCATTTTTATTTTTAGGGAGATCAAACTGGATCCTTCTCAGTTTGCGTAACTTTCAGCTCAGTCGTGCTGTTTAATTTTGGTTTTTTTGTAAACGCCTATTGAGCAGAGATCCGAAATGTGCATAAGGCAACTTGGACTAGGAAAGTAATTAGGTTATTTGAAAAGCTCGGATAAAATGTTATTTGGCGTGCTTGCTGGAATTACTTGGGGGTTTTCAAATAAACTGTTTAATGCAATGGAAGCAAATTTTTTGCAAAGGTAGCAGTAACGATTCAAAAAGCTTATTCAATAACCTTGTCATTAGGACAATTTCTTTAATTATTCTGCTCCCCCCCTTTTGCTAATGGTACAGTCCTTACGGAAGAAGTCTCCTTTCCCGAAGATTTCCGACGCACCTCACTGACTATTCATGAGTTGCGAAAGGCGGGGAAACAAAGCCGCTCCTTGAGAGCAGGGGGTGTGTCCCCATGCCGAACTTTTCCGAAAAGGGCCGAAGTGGCCCCGAGGGTGGAGAGTCGGCTGTCTCACAGAGCCAGCTTTTGTCGAGCGCGAAGTCGAGGCGGATGGAACGCTCCGAACAGCGGCCTGGAAGGCCTCAGGCTCGCGTGATTCTCTTGGCCACGGAGAGGCGCTCGCTCGCCCGGCCGCTCCGCTTAGGAAAGCGCGCTGCTTCGGGGCCTACGTCCACAACTGACTCGGGCCTTGGCGGAAAGGCTCCCGAGAGCCTCTTTGGGGGTACGGAGGGCTAAAATTTAGCGGAATTATGGGGAGGCCGGAAAGTGTGAATTAACCTCCCAGAGGAGGTTGTGAGGGGGACGATTTATTTGCGAAGGGGCGACTTGCGGGGTCAGGGCGTTGTTGCTATGAAGGGGTGAGTGGGCTTCTGATAGGAAGGGTGAGGGAACTCCATCGTGAGGTGAAAATTAAGGGGTGCTGTCTGAGAAAAGCCTGAGGGGAGAGGTTTTGGGGGGGCAGGGAGGACGTAAATAATGGGGAGCCCTCAAATATGGGGCTGGGGGGAGGGGAAGCGACCTGTGTGGCTCCTGAGGGCATGAAGTGTGAGGGAGAATACATTTGGAGGGAATGGAGAAATGGAGGGGGGTTAATAAAGGGTTAGGGGCAGGAAGGGAGACTGCGGGTGCTCAATGTGTGGGGAGGGGGAGATTTAAAAGGGGCAGGGGGCTTTTTGGCCTGGAGTGCCAGATTGAGGGATGCCTAGGTAAAAAAGGGGGTGCCCCCCCCCGATCACCATAGGATTCCCTCCTTTTTAGGCCTGTTTTCAACCCCAGCGCAATAAAATCTGGATGAGGAGAAAAGCAAAAAATATATTTTTTATTTTTGTATTTTGTAACCGATGCTTCCCCCCTCCTTTCCCTTTCTTCAATCTTTTATCTTCCTTTGTCTTTTTTACAGGATTATAATCCTAATAATGATGAAAAAACCGTGGAGGGAGAAATTAAAAATATATGTTTTGTGTTTTTACAGCCCTGAAAAAAGTGGGAAGCCAGTGCATGTTTGTTGTTTTTCCTCTTTCTTCCTCGATCACTTCTTCCTCTTTTCTTTCCCTGATGTCTTTATTTTTAGGTGTATTTTACAGGATTAGAATCTCAGTAAATGAATTTATTAAAAAAAGCAAAAAGAGCTGGAAAGGGAGGAAATAAATTGCCAGAAGCACTGTGTGTGTGTGTCTGTGTCTCCAAATAACCATTTTTAAAACTAGACATACCAATCTTCTTTGTTTTATTCTATTATTTTGCTTTTGTTTAAACTTCCTCTTTATTTTTTTTGAAGATGGGAGCTGCCTAAAGTAAACCCCATGGTGAGATTAGCGGCAAATATTAATAAAATTTATTAGCTCCCCATCTTACCATAGGGTAACTCTGGGAAGCTTACAGTCATATAAATGTACGTGGACCTTAAAACATAAATTGGAACCAAACATTAAAATCTTAAGGACATGTGGGTGGAAGTGGGATCTGTTAATAACACCTCCACTGTGCTATTATTAAATTTAATAATTAAATTTATAATGAGGGGTAGGTGGGTTTTTATACGTTTCAGGTTTAGTGTTCTTGTGGGTTTTAGATATTGTTTGGCTTTGGTTTAATAACTTTTTAAATAACTTTTAAATTTTGTATTGTGTACTTTTATTATGTGAGCCACCCTGAGTCCTTCAGGAGATAGGGCGGCATATAAGTACAAACAATAAATAAATAAAATAATTCACTGTCCCTTTAATTTCTCTATTTAAATACATATATACAGCTTATCACCACAATTGAACCCAAAATTTCATTTGTTAAATGAGCTTTGCTCTATTTTACGACCTTCCTTGCTACAATTATTAAGTGAATCACTGCAGTTGATAAGTTAGTAACCTGGTGGTTAAGCGAATCTAACTTCCCCATTGACTTTCATTGTCAGAAGGTTGCAAAAGTTGTCAAGCATCTGAATTTTGATCCCATGACCATGGAATGTAACTCTGAAAAAAGGCCATAAGTTGCATTTTTCAGTGCCATTGTAACTTTGAAAGGTCACTTAACGAACTCTTGTAAGTGGAGGACTACCTGTAGTGGCATAGCAATTTTTTTTGAGGATTTTTGGCAGAAGGAGAATGAATTGGGATATGCAAAAAATGGGATATTTAGGAAAAGAGAAAAAGAATCTGAAAGGATCTTGATAGTCCAAGAAGCGGATGGAAAAATCAGAATAAGATATTGTCGGCACAGCTGAGGCTGATGTTTGCATTCCTAGCACTGGCTTCTGTTTTTAGGAAAAGTTTTAAGAATTAGAAGACAATGCACAGATAAAATATATGCAACACCTTCAAAATCTGGAAGAAAAAAAAATTGACTGGCAGGCTTTTGGGAGGGAAGAAACAACCGCACTGCATGACATACAAACATAGAGGGTCCCAGGGAAACTGCTATGCTAAATTGTCATGTGGTTGGTTGGATTTTTGCTGTTGTGTGAATGCAGACCTGTGGTTTGTTAAATTAATGCCTTTCATCTTCCTCTCAAGCAACTCTGCTGCTTCTGATGTCATAAATAACTATAAGACAATCAAAAGGTTAAACCATTGGATGTTAAAAGTTTAATCGGTTTTCTAATGTTTTATTTATGCCTGGATCCTGTATATGAGGAGGTCCTTGTTGCTCTCTGAGCTTAGTGGTTTTGTTGCATATGTTTTTGTTCAAACTGATCACGTTGTTACAATGAGCACTGATGATGTTACCTAGTTGGGTCATGAAATGTCTGCAGGAAAACCAAGACCAGAGAGCACCAAGGAGCTGTCATTTCAACCGAGCTACAAACACTATTTCTCAGTAATCCTGTTTATTTCTGACTTTCTGTCCATCTCAGCAGAAAGGCAGAATCTGTTACCTAGGATTAAACCTAGCTCAGAAGTCACAGGAATTCCAGAAGATATTTTAACACCTGGGAGGCAGTGGTCATGTACCTCTGGATTGCCACCAAGAAGGCTACGCAGATTGCAGCCATGAAATTGCAAAGAGGAATCCGAATTAAGGGCATTTTTGCTCATCTATTTCAAATAACGTAAGATCTGCAGTGCGTAAAAATCTTTTTTTTCCCCAGAATCTGGGATCCAAACAGCAAGTATGCCAACTGTGATTGCAACTCTAAACTGCATTTTAAAAGGCCATAAATATTTCTAGGTGTCACCGGCCCACCATCAGTTCCTAGAGAAGCTATTAACCCTCTTAATTGAATTAGATTTGTGTAGAATAGCACATGTAGCCTTGATTCCATGTTTATCGAAGGATTCTGGGAACTGGAGTCCACTCATATTAAGGTGGCTTATGTTTGAAAAACATTGATTTAGACCGGGATGTCTAACCTTGGCAGCCTTAAAGGTGTGGACTTTGACTCCCAGAATTCCCCAGCCAGCTGGCTGGGGAATTTTGGGAGTTGAAGTCCACAAGTGTTAAAATTGCTAAGGTTGGACACCCCTGATTTAGAAAATAATAGAATATTTCCCTGATATATCATGTTCCAATGGCTCTCGAAGGCAGTTAATAGATTAACTAGACCAGACCACAAACATGAGGGGAAAATTGTTTGTTTGGATTTATATGCGGCCCCATCTCCGGGAGGGGTGGGACTTGGGGCGGCTCACACAAGAATATACATACATAAATAGTTAAAATGTTAGTCCAGTCCAAATAAAGAATAAAATTATGCTAAAATACCCAATTAAAAGCCCCAATCCCTCAATCCAGGCTGGCCTGTAAAAACAGCCAAGTCTTTAGATCGCAGTGGAAGGTAAGTCAGGGGCCAACTGCAGCCCCAGGGGCAGCTGATTCCACAGGGTAGGCGCTCCCACAGAGAAGACCCTCCCCCAGGGGACCACTGACCGACATTGTCTGGTCGACGGCACCCTCAGGAGGTCCTGCCTGTGGGAGGCCGGCGATGGACCTCGATGCTGGTAGAAGGCGCTCCTGCAAATACCCTGGACCCAAGCCATGAAGCCATTTTATTAAAGCAATATTTTTGTTGCAATTACAAGCTTTCGAGTCTCAAAAACTGCGGACTACCTGGATCTGTACCAATTGGGCTTCCGGCCCGGGTACAGCACGGAGACAGCATTGGTCGCGCTGATTAATGATCTCCTGAGGGCTCGGGACAGGGGTTTGTTCTCTGTCCTGGTCCTGTTAGATCTCTCAGCGGCTTTCGATAGCATCGACCATGGTATCTTATTGCGACGTCGCGGGGGGTTGGGAGTGGGAGGCACTGTTTTACGGTGGTTCTCCTCCTACCTCTCGGACGCGCAAACAGTATTGGCAGGGGGACAGAGGTCGACTCCAAGGTACCTCACTTGTGGGGTGCCCCAGGGCTCGGTCCTCTCACCTCCTGTTCAACATTTATATGAAGCTGCTGGGTGAGATCATCCGTGGCTTTGGGGTGAGTTATCATCAGTATGCTGATGATACTCAGCTATACATTTCCACCCCAGGCCACATCAGTGATGCTCTCTCCGTGATGTCCCGTTTTCTGAAGCTGGATCTGGATGGACAGGAGCATGCTTGACTCAATCCAGCCAAGACAGAGTGGCTGTGCATACCGACATCTCGGTCCAGTTTGGAGGTTCCATCTTTGCTCATGGGGCGGGAGGTGTTGCCCCGTGGACAGGGCACGAATCTGGGGGTCCTCCTGGACCGCGGCTCAAGTGGAGGAGCAGGTGGGGGCGTGGCCTGGGGGCCTTTGCCCAGATCCGGCTGGTTCGCCAGTCGCCCATTCCTGGACCGAGATGCCCTGCGCACAGTCACTCAGGCTCGTCATTTCCTCCTCGACTACTGCAATGCTCTCTACCTCGGACTGCCCTTGCGTACCACTCGGGAGGCTTCAGCTGGTGCAGAATGGCCGCCGCGGTTGTGATGGGATGTCCGATACTCCCATGTTACACCCCTCCCTGCGCGACCTGCATTGGCTTTCGGTTGCCCTCGGGTGAGATTCAAGGTTTTGGTGCTAACATTTAAAGTCCTACAGGGCATGGGTCCAGGCTATTTACGAGAACGGCTCCTCCCAACATCAAATGCTAACGCCCTGTGCGATAGGCGGGTCTCCTCGGGTGCCTTCTGTGACACAGTGTCGCTTGGCGACCGGAGAGGGCCTACTCTGGCGTCTCCCACTCTGTGGAATCTCCTTCCGCTGGAGCTCCAGTTGGCCCCCGATCTTCGCACCTTCCGCCATGATTTGAAAACTTGGCTCTTCTTACAATCTGGGCTGTGCTGATTCTCTTGGGTTGGGGTTTTTTAATTAGGGGTTTTAAAACTTTAATTCGGCTTAATTGTTTAATACTCTTTTAAATGAATTTATTTGTTGTTGTTTTTAATTGTAAGCTGCCCCGAGTCCTTTGGAGAGGGCGGCATATAAGTCAAATAAATAAATAAATAAAAAAGACAGTGAAAAATGCAAAATAATTTTTTTTTTAATACAGGGTCATCCTTATGACCACAACGGGGAACCAGAATTTCTGTTTGCTACACGAGGCTGTTCAGTGAGTCCCACCCAATTTTACGACCTCTCTTTATTAGGGTTGTGAATCACTGCAGTTGCTAAGTGAATCAAGGGGTCACTAAGCGAATCAGGCTTCCTCTCCCCCCCCGCAGCTGGGAAGGTTGCAAATGGAGAACCTTGTGATGTGGGTTACATATCAATTGCTTGAATTTTGATCACGAGATGTGGCAATGGTTGTAAATGTGAGGACCTGACAAATTTCTTCCTGGTGCCGTGATAACTGGTCACTAAATGGAATGTTTGTAAGTCGAGGACTACCTATGCCTTCTCCCCTTTTTTATCATTTTGAGCAGGTTATTCATTCGTTGCTGCAAACACAGCTTGGCTGCAAAGTTCTGCATCCGGGGGCGGAAACTGAATCATGCACTATAAATTACAGCCTGTAGGAAGGCTGGAAACCAGGAGAGGCGAGTTCTAGTTCTGCCTTAGCTGAAGGACCCTGGGCCAGCCACTTGCTCTCAGCCCTGATAGGAGCAACTCACTGGGCCAAGGAATTAATACAACCTTAGGAGTCGGAAGGGACCAACTCTTTGCTCAAGCAGGAAACCCTGTAATCTCAGGCAGTGGGCTGCCCTGTCTCTTGAAAGCCTCCAGTGTTGCAGCACCCACAAGTTCTGGTGGCAAGCAGTTCCACGGGTTAATTGTCAGGAAGTTTCTCCTTATTTCTAAGTTGTCTCTCTCCTTGGTTAGTTTCCCTCTGTCGCTTCTTGTCCTGCCTTCTTCGGGTGCTTTGGGGAATAGGTTGAAACCCCCCCTCCTCTTTTGGGGCAGCCCCTCAAATATTGGAAAACTGCTATCATGTCATCCCTGGTCATCTGTTAGACTAAGGGGCCTCAGAGGTCTTCTAGTCCAGCCCCCTGCTCAAGCAGGAAGCCCTGTGCCATTTCAGACAAGTGGCTGTCCAGCCTCTTCTTAAAAACGCCCAGTGTAAAAACCTCTCGGAATAGAGCTGGAAGGGACCATGGAGGTCTAGTCCAACCTGCTCAGGCAGGAGACTCTTAGCATTTGAGATAAATATGTAAAATAAGAGAAAAGACCTTGGAGGTCATCTAGTCCAACCCGCTGCCCACGCAGAAGACACTAGACCATTTGAGATAAATATGTAATATAACAGAGCTGAAACGGACCTTGGAGGTTGACAAGTGACTGTCCAGCCTCTTGTTAAAAACCTCCAGTGATGGAGCACCCGCAACTTCTGGTGGCAGGCTGTTCCACTGGTTGTTTCCACCGTCAGGAAATTCCTCCTTAATTCTAGGTTGTGTCTCCTTGGTTAGTTTCCACCCATTGCTTCTTTGTCCTGCCTCCAGGGGCCTTCGAGAATAAGTGGACATCCTCTTTATGGCAGCCCCTCAAATCCTGGAAGACTGCTATCCAACTCCAGTTCTCCTCTTCACTAGGCTAGACAATACTCAAAATGCAGCGACTAATCCAGGAAGTGGACAAGAATCAGAATAAAAATATTATAAAAGCCCGGAAGTTGCCAAAAAAAAAAAAAAAGAGGCAGCCAAGGCAGGGGAAAGAAGCCAAAAAGCAGGCCAGCCTTGAACTCGAAAGTAGGTGGGAGCTGCTGGAGCCTGCGTGTTTGCAGGGTGTCAGGATCCTGGCAAGAAGATACATGCTTTGCAAATAAATAAAAGCAGAGGCTGCTCTGGTCACGTGGTTTTCCTCCGGGCCTTCTGCCGCTGCTTTGGGCCTCCGCTAGAGGGCGCGAGCGGCTTGCGGACCTCTTGCTGGCTCGCTCGCGGCCATCCCACCCAGGCTGGGATGCCTGCCAGCCAGCTAAGCTCGGTCCTTCCAGGCTGCAAATGGCTGCTTAACGAGGCAGGCGGCCATATTCTGTGAGCGGGTGCCAAGGGGCGGGCATGAATGATCAACGGCCACGATTGCAAACAACTCCGGAGTATTCTGGACGCTGTGGCGTCAATCAGGACAGAAGTGGAAGGGGTTTTAGAGGTCTTCTAGACTAGTCCAACCCCCACCTGCTCCATACCATTTCACGCAAGTGGCTGTCCTGCCTTTTCTGAAACACCTCCGGCGTTGGAGCCTGCCTACCCACAACTTCTGGTAGCAAGCTGTTCCACTGGTTAATAGTCCTCACCAGCCAAGAAGTTTCTCCAGGTACAGAACTCGGTCCAAGGCGCTTGCCTTCTTGCAATCTCCCCTCCTCTCTTTGCAACACGCCCCCCCCAGGTCCAAAATTCCTTCCTTTTTTGGAAGACTCCAAATCCATTGTAGAATAGGAATCGAATAGAATATAGAATAAAATATAGAATGGAATAGAAAAGGGAATAGAATAGAATCTATCTACATAAAAGCAAAATGCCCCTCATGCCGCCCCGAGTCTTCGGAGATGGGGCGGCATATAAGTCCCATTAATAAATAAATAAATAAATAAAATGCATCATCACAAAATCTCCAGAACTGTCAAGCCTACAAACTTGAAATTGGGCCCGTATTCACGAATTTTCCTCTTGGCTTCTAGGGGCTCACTAAGAAAGGATTTTTCCAAATGACCCTCAGAGCATTTAGAGTATTTCCTCTATTATTATTATTATTATTATTATTATTATTATTATTATTAACACACTCTGATGCTAGGGAGTTCTACTCCGCCTCCCCACCTGAAGAAAAGAAATCTCTTCTGAATGCAAAACACAAGCAGAGGAGTTTCAGTTTCACAGCACCAAGCAGCTTTAGTACAGAACAGTTGAGCTAAGCCACGCCCAGGCTCCTTGCTGTCTCCTCTCACAGCAAATATTGTTTCAGTTTCCAAACAGCCCCCAACACTCTCACACACTGACAGGACACTAGCCAGATGAATGCTGATGGATGCTGGTAGGCAAAATGTTTTTCTCCTTATTTTCCTCCCCAAAAACTAAGCCTGACCACATAGTTTCATAGGGAAGCATTGGTGTTGGAGCATTCACAAGTTCTGGAGGGGTTCCTTTGGGACGGGCCCCAAAGGGTGGTCAGGGACCCTTTCCACACACACCCTCCCTCCCTCATCTCCCCTTCCCCAGCAAGCTCTGCCTTCCGATTTGGAAGTCTATAAGTATCAATGCCAACTGGCTGTGGCTGAGGCCTCCAGCCTAGAAGTGCATAAGTGCACCAATGTGCCTACTGTCCCTGTCCTATTGTTTCTTTTTATTTTTCTTATATGTATCCATTTCATGTATCCACAACTATGTTTATCCTTATCCTTATATCTTGTAAGCGATTGACAAATCAAATAAATCAAATAAATAAAAATAAAGAGCAAGAAAGGAAGGAAAGAAAGAAAGAAAACGAAAGAAAGGCTGGGGAATTCTGGGAGTTGAAGTCCATCCATCTTCAAGTTGCTAAAGTTGAGAAGAAAGCAACACCAGGAGCTTTTGTAGCAAGGATGGATTTAAACCTTAGCAACCTGAAGATGGATGGACTTCAACTCCCAGAATTCCCCAGCCATGCACTGGCTGCATTGGTACCTTAGAATCGGTGCCTTTCCCGACATCAGATGTTTTTTTTAGGGAAACGAAAATCTGTCAACATTGAAAAACAGAGCTGGAAGGGACCTTGGAGGTCATCTAGTCCAACCCTCTGTTCAAGCAGCAAACCCTGTCATGCATTCACACAAACATTTGCAATCCTTGCACGAGATCCAAAAGCCGAAACTGTGCCTACCGTCCCTGTCCTATTGTTTCTTGTTATTTTTCTCATATGTATCCATTTCATGTATTCACAACTATGTTTATCCTTATACCTATTACCTTGTAAGCGATTGACTAAATAAATAAATAAATAATAAATAAATAAATGCCTCCGATTACATTTGCATGTTAATGAGCTGTTCTGGGAGCCAGGCTCCTCCCTCTTCCCCCTCCCTCCCCCTTCTTCTCCCTCCCCCCCCCCTCCTATTGACATCTGTTTCTTAATCAGCCCCAAATCCATTTCTCAAATTTCCTTCCTGCATGGGACCAAGGGCAGGTTCCTTCCAGGCAGGAGAGATGCAAACCTGGCCAACTTTCTAGTCCTCATGAAGTAGAGACCCCCGATTGAGAGAACACTTTGGGGAAGGAAAAGGAGGGTGGGGGGGAGAATGGAAGGCTGCCTCTTGTTGTTTCTGAAATCTCAGCCGGCCGGGCCGCTGAGTCACAACTCTGGAATTTAGCAAAATAACCAGCCCTTTGCGGTCGATGCTGCTGCGGCGGGCCAGAGAGAAGAACGGCTTGGAAAAGGAACAGACCTGCCAGGAATTGGGAAATTCAGTGGGGGGTGTGTGGAAATAACCCGTTGATGCATCAGGTTCCTTTGGCAGACCTGAGAGAAGAAAAAAAAAGAGAGAAACCAATTTTGGAGCTGTGAAAAGACGGGAAAAGTTCCTGCTGTCACCTCTGAAATGATGAGAAGATGCTGCCTTTGTGCTTTAAAAGGAGAAGGGCTGGTTTATAATCTGCAAGAAATTCCATTTTCATGTCCATTTGTGGGTCGGGCACCATGCTGTAACCTCGTCTCTTCCTTCCTTTTCTAAAGCACTAACTCGATCCCCATGCTTCGCTACGAAACTATGTGGTTGGGCTTAGATTCCAGGGGGGAAAATGTGGGGGGAAATTTTGCCTCTGCCTACCAGCATCCATTGGTATTCATCTGGCTAGCATCCTGTCAATGTGTGAGAGAGTTGAGGGCTGTTTGGAAACTGAAAGAGTATTTGCTGTGTGAGCAAGAAGGAGACAGCAAGGAGCCTGGGCGTGGCTTAGCTCAACTGTTCTGGACTGAAGCTGCTTGGTGCTGTGAAACTGAAACTGAAACTCCTCTGCTTGTGTTTTGCACTTGGAAGAGATTTCTTTCCAGGTGGGGCGGGGGAGTCGAACTCCTTAGCATCAGAGCGTGATAATAATAATAATAACAATAATAATAATAATAATAATAATAATAATAATAATAATAATAATAATATAGGAAATACAAATGCTCTGATGGTCATTTCAAAAAATCCTTTCTTAGTGAGCACCTAGAAGCCAAGAGGAACAGACGTGCCCAATTTCATATTTGTAGGCTTTACGGTTCTGGAGATTTTGTGATGATACATGTGGTATTTCACCTTTATATATATATATAGAAGGAAGGAAGGAAGGAAGGAAGGAAAAAGAAGAAGGAGGAAGGAAGAAGAAGAGAAGAATAGATTTTGGCTGGCATTGCTGAATTAATCAGGATCATCTAAAATTGCCG
This sequence comes from Naja naja, assembly GCA_009733165.1. Taxonomy (NCBI): domain Eukaryota; kingdom Metazoa; phylum Chordata; class Lepidosauria; order Squamata; family Elapidae; genus Naja; species Naja naja. The sequence goes on along the minus strand of SOZL01000578.1, from coordinate 6,708 downwards.
CCTGTAGAGAACCAGAATGAAACCGTCCCAAGGGTAACCAGAGGTCATTTAGGAGAAACAGGGCACTCCTTGACTTATGACCACAATCGCACCCAAAATTTCTGTTGCTAAGCGAGCCCTCCCTCAAGTGAATTTTCTCCCCATTTGGCCCCCTTTCTTGCCCGCCATTCGTAAGTCCGTCACTGCCGTTGTTCGGTAACATGGTTGTTAAGAAAATCCGGCTTCGTGGCTGGTCGCAAAAGGGGATCATGTTACACCCCCCCAGGACACGGCGACCGTCGTTAAATAGGAGTCAGTGGCATTTTAATCCAGAATAGTCCAGAATTGTACTCTCCAGAATTGTAGACTCTGTCCCTTTCTAGATCTAGAAGTTTTTCAAGCTTAGGGCATTGAAGCAGTTTGGACTTCAACTCCCAGAATTCCCCAGCCAGCATGGCTGGCTGGGGAATTCTGGGAATTGAAGTCCACAAAGCTAAGTTTGAACAATGCTAACCTAGATAGAGAATTGTTCTAGGCCCAAACAATTTGCATTTTCCATTTTGTTCCACAGCCGCGTGGATGCTATCCTGGTTTATTGTACAAATTCCTGAATATTAAACCCAGTTCTGTTCTTACAGTCTCAAGTTGGCTTGCTAGCAATGCCCCAATTTTTATCCTCTCCTTAAGGAGGGCTTCTAGATTCACCCCTGCTTCAAATCCTCCAATCACTTCCTCCCTTCTGCATACATATATCCGTTTTTCGTCCCTTCATTTTCTCTCCTTTTTAACCTTCTGAATTGTTGTAATTCCCCAAACTGGAGGTTTTCACAAGCCAAATCTCAGACTCAATTTCCGAGTCTTATAGATTGAGGTGCTCCTGCTATCTTTGCATATAACAACAACAACAACAACAACAATAATAATAATAATGAAAATACTTGGTTGATACCTAGGATGCTGGCAGCAAATCCTATCAACCATCAGCAACGATATTTGTGATACATTTTAAATGTTCAGTTGACTGAATTTCATGTTTAATGAATAAGAGATAATAATAACAATATTATTAATTATTAATTTACTATTAATAAATAAAATAAATATTAATAAAAATAATAAAAATTAATAAAAACAAAACATAATAAATAAAATGGAGTTTCATGTTTAATGATAATGATGATAATGATGGTGATGATCATAATAATAATAATAATAATAATAATAATGGTTGATACCTAGGATGCTGACAGCAACCTGTATCAACCATCAGCACGAGTCAATGAGATTTGTGACATTTTGAAATGTTGTTGCCTGAGTTTCATGTTTAATGAATAAGAAACAATAATAACAATATTAATTATTAATAATATTAATAAAATCATAAACAGTAATAAAATAAAAAATAAAAAATAAAACCGCTTCATGTTTAATGAATAAAATAATAATAATAATAATAATGGATTAACCATTACAAGCCGTCTTTTTAACTGCGTGTACAGAAACAATCATAAATTCTCCAGTTTGTCTCATTTACTTTGGATTTGTGGGGGCGGGGGTGAGAGGAAGTTCAACATACAGGATTTGTGTTCCTTCCTGCATCTGTTCTGGAGCAGCGTTTCTTAAATCCTGGCCCCTTTGAGATGAGTGGATTTCAACTCCCAGAGTTCCCCAGCCAGTGTGGAATTCTGGGAGTTGAAGTCCGCCCATCTTAAAGGGGCCAGCATAGGAAAAAAAACTGGCCTGGAGACAGGATCTGAGGCCCAAACTTCTCCGTCAAAATCATTTTTGGGAAATCAACACACCAGATGAGACCAAGGCACGCCCCCCAGAGCCCCCATGTCCCCTTCCTCAATATACCCAAAACAGACCACAAATGCTAATTTGTGTGCCGACTGTCTCGCTCCTGGCTTCTCGGCATGGACCGAAAACACCAATGCTCTCTTCCACCCCACAGGTCAGCGGGTCTCGGAGTAACCGTGCCATCTGGATGTCCGGCAGCCTGGCCTTGGGCAGTGCTGCTTACCAGGGACACTTCGGCATATGGCGGCTTCGTGGCACAGCCGAGATTTTTGGGAAACCAACAATGTCCTCTTCTTGCGTGGATCCGTTGGCTGGTTAGCCATCTCTGTTCTTCCACCAACCGCCCAAGATTTTGGCTTGGAAAATTCGGCTATGGTTCTCCGGCATCACAAGTTGCCCACTGTTCTGTGGGATGGGACCTCCTGGCTACCCCAGGGCCTCTGCCGCTCTTCTTCCTGGCCTCCCTATCTTGGTTGGGGCCCGCTTGAACCCACTGCCTCCTTAATCGACTGGATCCCTCTCTGCTGTCCAATCTGCCGGTTGGTGCCCACCACTACTAGATACCTCTCTGATGTACAACCTGCTGGTTGGTGCCCGCTTTGACCAATTGCCTTTTTAATCTACTAGATCCTTCCATGCTGTCCAATCTGCTGATTGGTGTCTACTTTGATTGACCGCCTCTTTAATCTACTGGATCCCTCTCTGCTGTCCAATCTGCCCGGTGCTCACTTTTGACACACAGCCTGGATAATGTATTCAATCCCTCTCTGCTGTCCAATCTACCGGTTGGTGCTTGCTTTGACCAACTGCCTCCTGGGTCTACTGGATCCTTCTGCTGTAACAGTTGGTGCCCGCTTTGACCAACTGGCTCGCTAATCTACTCGCTCTCTCCCTGCTGTTCAATCTGCCGGTTGGTGCCCACCGTTTTCACCCACCGCCTCCTTTAATCCACGCTATCCCTCTGTGCTGTGGAATATGGCAGTTGGTGCCTGCTTCGACCCAGGGCCTCCTTGGTGTGCTTGCCCTCCTGCTGTGGCACGATTGGTCCCTCCTCTTCATCAGCCGGCTGGCAGCTGATGTTCTGGGCGGTGATGATAGCAATGCTGCCCAAGATGACGCCGGCCCCCATGATGTCGAAGGGCGTGACAGCCTCCCGTAGCACGTAGTACTGGACGGCCAGAGTGACGACCACTCGGGAGGCGGCGACACCACGCCGGTGGGCCTTCGTCACGGCGTAGCTGGCGCACAAGAAAGAGAACAAAGCCAGGATGCTGATGGACATCACGTAAATCCAGGTGTACAGATCCAGCACCAGCACTGGCTCCTGGAAGAGGAACATCAGTGGGGAGCAGACCAGGCTGCCCACTACACCGAAGAGGAATGCCACGGTCATTAGCTTCGCTGGGAAGTCCAGCCTCCGGAAAATGATCAGCCCCAAGGCCAACGCCATGCCTCCCGAGCAGGCCAAGACGTAGCCGAAGGTGTTGTAGATCTGGGTGCTCTTGTCCAAACTCAACAGGTCCGGCACCACCATGATGATCAAGCCCAGCGTACTGCCCACCAGCCCGAACCAATCATAGCCGGTCAGCCGACTGTTCTCGATACAGAAGGCTAGCAGAACCGAGGAGATGGTGGAGGAGCCCTTGCGCACGGTGGCAGCGTTGCCGCTGGGCACCATCATGAAGGAGCTGTAGGCACAGCCGATGGATATGACATTGACTGAGGCGTGGAGCAGGGCGCGCCAACGCACCTCCGGCGGCCCGAAACACGGCACCTTCCTGTAGCGCAGGTAGCCAGTGAAGAGCAGGTGGAGACAGCAGCGGAAGTACAGGATCTCCAGAGACGGCATCCCCGGCCGTTGGCGAGCGGGTGAGCACAAGCCGCCGGCAGCCGCCTCCAATAGGCCACCAGCAGCCCTTTCATGCTCTCAGAGAGGCGGTAACGATGCCAGGCAGGACGGCGAGGAGGTGGGGTGGGAGAGCAGGGCGGTGGGGAGAAGCGCAAGAGGTCGGACACTGTCCAAATGCCTTTTCCAGAGGGTCCCGCGTCCAAGGCCACAGGGGCCATCTCGGGCAGTGATGGGCCCTGGGGCCCTTCCAGAACGGGGATCCCAGCCTGCAGGAGAAGGAAGAAGACACAGTGTCAGGATTCCAGCAATTGCCCTAATTAAATCATGATTCTCCAGCCAAACTTTAAAAAACTTCAAAAGATTTATTAGGAGCGACATGCCGGCATTAACCTATGTGAAGCCAACTCTGGCACACATAATTTACAGTCCCCTATGACCCTGTTTCCCCCTCTCCCCCCTGGGTGTCTCATAAACCAGACTCTCCAATTGAGCCCATCCAAGGGCTGGGTGTCATCAATCATGTTCTCCAATTAAATATATTCCTGGGCAAAAGCTCTGGTATTTTAGTTACACTCTTTTAAAGATAAAGGGTTGGAATGTACTTTCGCTTTCAAACTGCTGCCCTGTTCTTCCAGATTTCCTTCCTGCCCCCCCCTTTTTTTTTTTAAATGGCAACTACGAAACAGGCCTAGGAGTGTTTTATGAATTGACACACTGGAGGTTTTGAAGACAAGATTGGACACAATTGTCGGAAATGATATATAGGGTCTCTTGTTTGAACAAGGGTTGGACTAGAAGACCTCTGAGGTCCCTTACAATGCTTATTCTAAACAGCAGGTGGGTTGGTTAAAAAAACTCATTGAACCAGCCCCTGGGGGATGGGGCAGTGGAAGCTCTTTTTGTGTGCGTTGCGTTGCCTTCTTGACTTTCTCCACTTACAACCGTTGCAACATCCCCACGGGTCACAGGATCAAAATTTCAGATGACTGCCAACTGACTCATATTTATGACAGTCGTAGAGTCCTGGGGGTCATGTTATCCCCTTTATTGACCTTCTGACCCAACAAAGACAATGGGGAAGCCAGATTCACGTAATGACTACTTAATGACTACTACGTTAACCACTGCAGTGATTCCCTTCACAACTGGGGCAAGAAAGTTTGTGAAAGGGGGCACTTGGGAGATGTCTTTCTTAATAATGATAATTTTGGGTTGTGTTGCGGTCATAAGTCGGGGACTACCTGTAGGCCTGGAAAGCAGCTGTCAATGACATTTTTGTTTCTAGTTAACATTTTTAATCAGTTAAATTTTCTAGTCAATGACATTTTTCTAATCAATTACATTTTCTAGTAATGACATTTCTAATCAATGCCATTTTCCAGTCAATGCAATTTCTAATGAATGACATTTTTTAGTCAATGTCATTTTTCTAATCAATTACATCTTCTAGTCAATGACATTTTTCTAATCAATGACATTTTCTACTCAATGCAATTTCTAATGAATGACATTTTCTAGTCAATGCCATTTTAATCAATTACATTTTCTAGTCAATGCCATTTTTCTAATCAATGACACTTTCTAGTCAATGCCATTTTCTAATCAATTACACTTTCTAGTCAATGACATTTTTCTAATCAATTACACTTTTAGAAACTTGGCCTTCTTGTTCAAAGTCAACCAGGGTCCCTAGCAGAGCGAGAAAGTTAACAGCTGACCAAGGCAGCGCGTGGCTAGGATCCGATACAATCTGACATGGGTGTCACTTTCCATCTTATCACCCCTTTCTTCCTGTGCCGCATTTTTTTCTCTTAAAGGAGTTAGATAAACCAACATTCATTGTACATCTCAGGCCTGGCTTTGGAAGTGTGGTTTCTTTTTTAATCCGTGTTAATTCAGATTTTAATAGAGGAGGAAGACACGCAGCTTAAATGGCAGAGAAGGGGGATTTGCAGGGGTTCCAGGCTCAGGGACGGCAGCCCCCCACAATGTGCCTCATGCGCACGCACAAACACACCAGAGCAGATTCCGACAACACACACCCACCTCTCACCTTGGCCCAGGAACCCCTCCTCGACCACCAAACGGGGGACAACCACTTCAACCCCACACTGGCCTGGTTTCCCCAGGGCCAGGAAAGCATTATGAGGTCATTGTGCTTCTCTGTGACCTCAGACCCTCTAACAGAAGGGCAAGAGTTGGAAGGGTCAACGGAGGTCTTCTAGTCCAACCCGTTGCTCAAAGCAGGAGATCCTTCTTTTCCTCTTCCTCCTCCTCTTCTTCCTCCTCCTCCTCCTCCTTCTCCAAATAGCAGTTGGAAGGGACCTCGCAGGTCTTCTAGTCCAACCCTCCCTCCCCTGCTCAAAGCAGGAGTCCCTACACCAAGGTTCGGCAGCCTTAAACACTCAAAGAGCCACAAAGGGGCCTAACCAGAAGCCCCCCCCCAGATCAATTCTGGAGCCGACCAGACTCTATGGCGGTTCCCCTCCAACCATAGAGTCTCCTCCTAGCGCGGCATCCTTTTTCCTCTACCTGTCCTAACAGAAAGCCCTATCAATTGTGGAGTGGACCGGCAACAGGGAGCCATAGCAGAGGAGACGAAAGAGCCACATGCGGCTCTAGAGCTGCAGGTTGCAAACCCCTGCCCTACACCATTCTGGACCAGTCCAATCTCTTCTCTGTTGCCCCAACTTTTGGTGGCAGGACGTTCCACAGGTTGATTGTTCTCACCCGTCTGGAAGTTTCTTCCTTCGCGATGAGGTTGGTTGGCTGCTGGGGGCGGGGTTTAGTCGGAGACCCCCGGGTTGTTCCTCCCACCCAGTGGTGGCTTTTGGCAGCTGGCAGAAAAGGGGTGATGCCCCCTTGCATGATGCTCAGTGCCCCTGCTCCACTTTCTAGAACCAAACCCCAACTTGGTTGCCAATCCACCCCGGGACAGCCAGCGGGGAGCCCCCCACTCTGCCGCATGCACCCCTGGCATGCTCCATGGGGAAGGGGATGCACCCCCCTGGCAGACCGTGGGTGCATTCACACAGGCAGAACCGAGGCTTCCAGGCAAGACTCCAACCAGCCCCCAGCTT